>OZ020197.1:46274591-46579706 GCA_963971165.1 Philopedon plagiatum
ACAGCTAATTTTCGAAATTTTATGAAAAAATTGGTTGAAAAATATTCTACTTGGAATTTTGACAATATTTTTTGAAGTTGACAGTAAATAAAAAATTGGAAAAAAAATATGTTAACTTGATGCAAGAGGTAGAAATCAGACATTTGACAAAAAAATATATGGGAAGGTATTCATGATTTTCTAACATCTGTCAAAAATGTGACGTTATTCATGAAATTAAAAAATTTTTTAATTTTCTAAAAATATTTATGGTAAATTTTGGTTTATATTATTTATATTATTGTCTATATGTAAAATAAAGGAATATATGGAACTTAAATTTTGTAAGTCAGTTTTTTTATTCATAGGACAACTTTCTTTATTAATTTCAACCATTTCTAGAAAAAGTCTTTTATTTAGATTATTTTCAATGTGTAAAATTCTTGTGTCGTTAAAGTTACAGGTATGTCCAGTGTCAATTAAATGTTCGGAGAGTGCAGTTGATTTTTTGTTTAATCTTGAGTCACTTTTATGTAAACTAATTCTTTTAGAGATTTTCTGTGAAGTCTGTCCTATATATTTTTTGTTACAGTTAGAGCAAGGAATACTATAAACGCAGTTAGATTTATTAAAAATAGGATCTTTATCCTTTAAATTGCTATAAAGTTGATTAATGGATTTTATATTACGTTGTGAAATTTTAATATTTTCATTTTTAAATACTTGAATTATTTTAGGACTTAAATTTCTTATATATGGGATAGAACCATAAAATTGTGAATTGTTTGTAATAATATTATTATGTTGGGGAGTGTTAATGTTGTCATTTCTAGTATTATATAATATACGTCTGATAAGTTGTATTGGATATGAGTTTTCTAAAAGAATATTTTCCAAAATTTTAAAGTTTTTTTGTTTAAGTGTAGGGTGAACAAGTTTTTCTATTCTGCTTTTTAAAGCTAAAATTAAATTAATTTTCATTTTGTTACTGTGATAAGACATGTAGTTTAAGTATCTACCGGAACTAGTTGGTTTAATGTACCAATCTGCAATAAGAGAATTGTTATTTAATTTTATTATATTAGTGTCAAGGAAAGCAAGTTGGTTGTTATTTTCAATTTCTAAAGTAAATTGTAAAAATGGGTTATAGTTATTAAAGGTTGAAAGAATTTCATTACATTTATTATCAGGAATACAACAAAAAATATCATCAACATATTTTTTTATAAAAGGAATTTCAAAAGAAAGTAATGGAATACAAGAGTCAAGTAAATCATCCATGACATATTGTGCAAGTATTGGTGATATTGTGGATCCCATAGGAGTCCCTAGAGTTTGTTTGAAAAATTTTTGATTAAAAGAAAAAATGTTACTGTTAAAAATAAATTCTATTATATTTAAAAATATTTGTTGTGAAATAGTACATTTGTTTTGAATCCTTTCCCATCTTTTAGTAATGCTACTTTTCACTAAATCTAAAGGTATTTTACTGAACAATGAAATTACATCTAAGCTTATAAGTAAGTGATTTTCAGGAATGATTTTTTCGTTAATAAAGTTGGAGAACTCAAATGAGTCTTTTGTGTAGTATATGTTATCAGTGTTGTATGATTCTGTTAAAATATTACAAATAAAGTTAGTAATTTTACTATTTGGGGAATTTATTGAAGAAACAATAGGTCTTAAAGCTAAATTGGGCTTATGAATTTTAGGTAGACCATAAAATTTAGGACAGACGCTATTATAACTTTTTAATTTTTTACTTTCTTCTTCAGAAATCATATTTAAATTTTTTAGTTTATTTATTAGATCATTAGAATTCTTTTCGATTGTTGTAGTACTGTCATTATTAAGTTTTTTATAAGATTCTTCATCATTTATAATATTTTCAGTAAGATTAATATAATCTGTTTTATTCATTATCACAGTAACGTTTCCTTTATCGGATCTAGTTACTATTAAATCAGTATTTTCTTTGAAAAAATTTTTTGTTTTTTTGAAAATTTTATTAAAATATGAATTTGAAAAACTTGGTTTTTGTGTAAAATTTGTAATTATGTTGGTTAGTTGCGCTCTAAAAAGATTTTTCTTTGTTTCATCAAAACCGTATATTAAATTTTCAATGTCCGCTAACAAGGAAGGTATAGATATATCATTTAATGTAGGAGGAATACAAAATTTAAGTCCTAAAGCTAAAAAATTTTTAATATCATTTGGTATAACTATGTTGGTTAAATTTTTAAGCCATGAGTCTTTAACTCGAATATTTTCTTTAAAATCATTTTTTAATTTTTGAATTTTGTTTATGTTAGAAATTTTTATTTTATTGAAAAGGAGATTATAAGATGAATCTTGTCTGCGTTTATATTCTTGCCATATATTTTCAGGTATAAGTGTTGGGATAATAGTAGTTATTTCGTTGAAAGTTTTGTCTAATTTGTCAATAGAATTATGTGTTAATTTTATTTCTAAATTCAAGATTTTTTGCATAGAATTATATTTAAAGTTATTTACATCATGAATACCTTGTCCATATTCAGTGTGAAAAATAGAAAGTACATTCTTTAGTCCATTATTAATGTGATCTGGTATTAAATTTTGTCTTCTGCATTCTAGTAGAAATATTTTCTGGTTTCTAAGTGAAGCATTTTTTTGTTGTATTTTGGAATAATTCTTCAGAGATTTTACTGCTTCTTGTCCAAAATTTCCTAAAATTTCTTGGTAAAACCCCATCCTATGTATATTTGTTGTACAAATAACGGCCGTGTAATAAATTAAATGAAATAAAGATTACGGGGATTCGGCCAGAAAGTCTTTATTATATTTTTCTTATAATGTGCCTAGCTTTCGAAATGTTTCATTTCTTCCTCAGGGCACTAAAAAATTAAATTAATTTATAATTTATTATTTAAAATTATAGGAAATTAGTAAAACTTACATTATATTTAAATATAAAGACAGCTAATTTTCGAAATTTTATGAAAAAATTGGTTGAAAAATATTCTACTTGGAATTTTGACAATATTTTTTGAAGTTGACAGTAAATAAAAAATTGGAAAAAAAATATGTTAACTTGATGCAAGAGGTAGAAATCAGACATTTGACAAAAAAATATATGGGAAGGTATTCATGATTTTCTAACATCTGTCAAAAATGTGACGTTATTCATGAAATTAAAAAATTTTTTAATTTTCTAAAAATATTTATGGTAAATTTTGGTTTATATTATTTATATTATTGTCTATATGTAAAATAAAGGAATATATGGAACTTAAATTTTGTAAGTCAGTTTTTTTATTCATAGGACAACTTTCTTTATTAATTTCAACCATTTCTAGAAAAAGTCTTTTATTTAGATTATTTTCAATGTGTAAAATTCTTGTGTCGTTAAAGTTACAGGTATGTCCAGTGTCAATTAAATGTTCGGAGAGTGCAGTTGATTTTTTGTTTAATCTTGAGTCACTTTTATGTAAACTAATTCTTTTAGAGATTTTCTGTGAAGTCTGTCCTATATATTTTTTGTTACAGTTAGAGCAAGGAATACTATAAACGCAGTTAGATTTATTAAAAATAGGATCTTTATCCTTTAAATTGCTATAAAGTTGATTAATGGATTTTATATTACGTTGTGAAATTTTAATATTTTCATTTTTAAATACTTGAATTATTTTAGGACTTAAATTTCTTATATATGGGATAGAACCATAAAATTGTGAATTGTTTGTAATAATATTATTATGTTGGGGAGTGTTAATGTTGTCATTTCTAGTATTATATAATATACGTCTGATAAGTTGTATTGGATATGAGTTTTCTAAAAGAATATTTTCCAAAATTTTAAAGTTTTTTTTTGTTTAAGTGTAGGGTGAACAAGTTTTTCTATTCTGCTTTTTAAAGCTAAAATTAAATTAATTTTCATTTTGTTACTGTGATAAGACATGTAGTTTAAGTATCTACCGGAACTAGTTGGTTTAATGTACCAATCTGCAATAAGAGAATTGTTATTTAATTTTATTATATTAGTGTCAAGGAAAGCAAGTTGGTTGTTATTTTCAATTTCTAAAGTAAATTGTAAAAATGGGTTATAGTTATTAAAGGTTGAAAGAATTTCATTACATTTATTATCAGGAATACAACAAAAAATATCATCAACATATTTTTTTATAAAAGGAATTTCAAAAGAAAGTAATGGAATACAAGAGTCAAGTAAATCATCCATGACATATTGTGCAAGTATTGGTGATATTGTGGATCCCATAGGAGTCCCTAGAGTTTGTTTGAAAAATTTTTGATTAAAAGAAAAAATGTTACTGTTAAAAATAAATTCTATTATATTTAAAAATATTTGTTGTGAAATAGTACATTTGTTTTGAATCCTTTCCCATCTTTTAGTAATGCTACTTTTCACTAAATCTAAAGGTATTTTACTGAACAATGAAATTACATCTAAGCTTATAAGTAAGTGATTTTCAGGAATGATTTTTTCGTTAATAAAGTTGGAGAACTCAAATGAGTCTTTTGTGTAGTATATGTTATCAGTGTTGTATGATTCTGTTAAAATATTACAAATAAAGTTAGTAATTTTACTATTTGGGGAATTTATTGAAGAAACAATAGGTCTTAAAGCTAAATTGGGCTTATGAATTTTAGGTAGACCATAAAATTTAGGACAGACGCTATTATAACTTTTTAATTTTTTACTTTCTTCTTCAGAAATCATATTTAAATTTTTTAGTTTATTTATTAGATCATTAGAATTCTTTTCGATTGTTGTAGTACTGTCATTATTAAGTTTTTTATAAGATTCTTCATCATTTATAATATTTTCAGTAAGATTAATATAATCTGTTTTATTCATTATCACAGTAACGTTTCCTTTATCGGATCTAGTTACTATTAAATCAGTATTTTCTTTGAAAAATTTTTTTGTTTTTTTGAAAATTTTATTAAAATATGAATTTGAAAAACTTGGTTTTTGTGTAAAATTTGTAATTATGTTGGTTAGTTGCGCTCTAAAAAGATTTTTCTTTGTTTCATCAAAACCGTATATTAAATTTTCAATGTCCGCTAACAAGGAAGGTATAGATATATCATTTAATGTAGGAGGAATACAAAATTTAAGTCCTAAAGCTAAAAAATTTTTAATATCATTTGGTATAACTATGTTGGTTAAATTTTTAAGCCATGAGTCTTTAACTCGAATATTTTCTTTAAAATCATTTTTTAATTTTTGAATTTTGTTTATGTTAGAAATTTTTATTTTATTGAAAAGGAGATTATAAGATGAATCTTGTCTGCGTTTATATTCTTGCCATATATTTTCAGGTATAAGTGTTGGGATAATAGTAGTTATTTCGTTGAAAGTTTTGTCTAATTTGTCAATAGAATTATGTGTTAATTTTATTTCTAAATTCAAGATTTTTTGCATAGAATTATATTTAAAGTTATTTACATCATGAATACCTTGTCCATATTCAGTGTGAAAAATAGAAAGTACATTCTTTAGTCCATTATTAATGTGATCTGGTATTAAATTTTGTCTTCTGCATTCTAGTAGAAATATTGTCTGGTTTCTAAGTGAAGCATTTTTCTGTTGTATTTTGGAATAATTCTTCAGAGATTTTACTGCTTCTTGTCCAAAATTTCCTAAAATTTCTTGGTAAAACCCCATCCTATGTATATTTGTTGTACAAATAACGGCCGTGTAATAAATTAAATGAAATAAAGATTACGGGGATTCGGCCAGAAAGTCTTTATTATATTTTTCTTATAATGTGCCTAGCTTTCGAAATGTTTCATTTCTTCCTCAGGGCACTAAAAAATTAAATTAATTTATAATTTATTATTTAAAATTATAGGAAATTAGTAAAACTTACATTATATTTAAATATAAAGACAGCTAATTTTCGAAATTTTATGAAAAAATTGGTTGAAAAATATTCTACTTGGAATTTTGACAATATTTTTTGAAGTTGACAGTAAATAAAAAATTGGAAAAAAAATATGTTAACTTGATGCAAGAGGTAGAAATCAGACATTTGACAAAAAAATATATGGGAAGGTATTCATGATTTTCTAACATCTGTCAAAAATGTGACGTTATTCATGAAATTAAAAAATTTTTTAATTTTCTAAAAATATTTATGGTAAATTTTGGTTTATATTATTTATATTATTGTCTATATGTAAAATAAAGGAATATATGGAACTTAAATTTTGTAAGTCAGTTTTTTTATTCATAGGACAACTTTCTTTATTAATTTCAACCATTTCTAGAAAAAGTCTTTTATTTAGATTATTTTCAATGTGTAAAATTCTTGTGTCGTTAAAGTTACAGGTATGTCACAAGAATTTTACACATTGAAAATAATCTAAATAAAAGACTTTTTCTAGAAATGGTTGAAATTAATAAAGAAAGTTGTCCTATGAATAAAAAAACTGACTTACAAAATTTAAGTTCCATATATTCCTTTATTTTACATATAGACAATAATATAAATAATATAAACCAAAATTTACCATAAATATTTTTAGAAAATTAAAAAATTTTTTAATTTCATGAATAACGTCACATTTTTGACAGATGTTAGAAAATCATGAATACCTTCCCATATATTTTTTTGTCAAATGTCTGATTTCTACCTCTTGCATCAAGTTAACATATTTTTTTCCAATTTTTTATTTACTGTCAACTTCAAAAAATATTGTCAAAATTCCAAGTAGAATATTTTTCAACCAATTTTTTCATAAAATTTCGAAAATTAGCTGTCTTTATATTTAAATATAATGTAAGTTTTACTAATTTCCTATAATTTTAAATAATAAATTATAAATTAATTTAATTTTTTAGTGCCCTGAGGAAGAAATGAAACATTTCGAAAGCTAGGCACATTATAAGAAAAATATAATAAAGACTTTCTGGCCGAATCCCCGTAATCTTTATTTCATTTAATTTATTACACGGCCGTTATTTGTACAACAAATATACATAGGATGGGGTTTTACCAAGAAATTTTAGGAAATTTTGGACAAGAAGCAGTAAAATCTCTGAAGAATTATTCCAAAATACAACAAAAAAATGCTTCACTTAGAAACCAGAAAATATTTCTACTAGAATGCAGAAGACAAAATTTAATACCAGATCACATTAATAATGGACTAAAGAATGTACTTTCTATTTTTCACACTGAATATGGACAAGGTATTCATGATGTAAATAACTTTAAATATAATTCTATGCAAAAAATCTTGAATTTAGAAATAAAATTAACACATAATTCTATTGACAAATTAGACAAAACTTTCAACGAAATAACTACTATTATCCCAACACTTATACCTGAAAATATATGGCAAGAATATAAACGCAGACAAGATTCATCTTATAATCTCCTTTTCAATAAAATAAAAATTTCTAACATAAACAAAATTCAAAAATTAAAAAATGATTTTAAAGAAAATATTCGAGTTAAAGACTCATGGCTTAAAAATTTAACCAACATAGTTATACCAAATGATATTAAAAATTTTTTAGCTTTAGGACTTAAATTTTGTATTCCTCCTACATTAAATGATATATCTATACCTTCCTTGTTAGCGGACATTGAAAATTTAATATACGGTTTTGATGAAACAAAGAAAAATCTTTTTAGAGCGCAACTAACCAACATAATTACAAATTTTACACAAAAACCAAGTTTTTCAAATTCATATTTTAATAAAATTTTCAAAAAAACAAAAAATTTTTTCAAAGAAAATACTGATTTAATAGTAACTAGATCCGATAAAGGAAACGTTACTGTGATAATGAATAAAACAGATTATATTAATCTTACTGAAAATATTATAAATGATGAAGAATCTTATAAAAAACTTAATAATGACAGTACTACAACAATCGAAAAGAATTCTAATGATCTAATAAATAAACTAAAAAATTTAAATATGATTTCTGAAGAAGAAAGTAAAAAATTAAAAAGTTATAATAGCGTCTGTCCTAAATTTTATGGTCTACCTAAAATTCATAAGCCCAATTTAGCTTTAAGACCTATTGTTTCTTCAATAAATTCCCCAAATAGTAAAATTACTAACTTTATTTGTAATATTTTAACAGAATCATACAACACTGATAACATATACTACACAAAAGACTCATTTGAGTTCTCCAACTTTATTAACGAAAAAATCATTCCTGAAAATCACTTACTTATAAGCTTAGATGTAATTTCATTGTTCAGTAAAATACCTTTAGATTTAGTAAAAAGTAGCATTACTAAAAGATGGGAAAGGATTCAAAACAAATGTACTATTTCACAACAAATATTTTTAAATATAATAGAATTTATTTTTAACAGTAACATTTTTTCTTTTAATCAAAAATTTTTCAAACAAACTCTAGGGACTCCTATGGGATCCACAATATCACCAATACTTGCACAATATGTCATGGATGATTTACTTGACTCTTGTATTCCATTACTTTCTTTTGAAATTCCTTTTATAAAAAAATATGTTGATGATATTTTTTGTTGTATTCCTGATAATAAATGTAATGAAATTCTTTCAACCTTTAATAACTATAACCCATTTTTACAATTTACTTTAGAAATTGAAAATAACAACCAACTTGCTTTCCTTGACACTAATATAATAAAATTAAATAACAATTCTCTTATTGCAGATTGGTACATTAAACCAACTAGTTCCGGTAGATACTTAAACTACATGTCTTATCACAGTAACAAAATGAAAATTAATTTAATTTTAGCTTTAAAAAGCAGAATAGAAAAACTTGTTCACCCTACACTTAAACAAAAAAACTTTAAAATTTTGGAAAATATTCTTTTAGAAAACTCATATCCAATACAACTTATCAGACGTATATTATATAATACTAGAAATGACAACATTAACACTCCCCAACATAATAATATTATTACAAACAATTCACAATTTTATGGTTCTATCCCATATATAAGAAATTTAAGTCCTAAAATAATTCAAGTATTTAAAAATGAAAATATTAAAATTTCACAACGTAATATAAAATCCATTAATCAACTTTATAGCAATTTAAAGGATAAAGATCCTATTTTTAATAAATCTAACTGCGTTTATAGTATTCCTTGCTCTAACTGTAACAAAAAATATATAGGACAGACTTCACAGAAAATCTCTAAAAGAATTAGTTTACATAAAAGTGACTCAAGATTAAACAAAAAATCAACTGCACTCTCCGAACATTTAATTGACACTGGACATACCTGTAACTTTAACGACACAAGAATTTTACACATTGAAAATAATCTAAATAAAAGACTTTTTCTAGAAATGGTTGAAATTAATAAAGAAAGTTGTCCTATGAATAAAAAAACTGACTTACAAAATTTAAGTTCCATATATTCCTTTATTTTACATATAGACAATAATATAAATAATATAAACCAAAATTTACCATAAATATTTTTAGAAAATTAAAAAATTTTTTAATTTCATGAATAACGTCACATTTTTGACAGATGTTAGAAAATCATGAATACCTTCCCATATATTTTTTTGTCAAATGTCTGATTTCTACCTCTTGCATCAAGTTAACATATTTTTTTTCCAATTTTTTATTTACTGTCAACTTCAAAAAATATTGTCAAAATTCCAAGTACAATATTTTTCAACCAATTTTTTCATAAAATTTCGAAAATTAGCTGTCTTTATATTTAAATATAATGTAAGTTTTACTAATTTCCTATAATTTTAAATAATAAATTATAAATTAATTTAATTTTTTAGTGCCCTGAGGAAGAAATGAAACATTTCGAAAGCTAGGCACATTATAAGAAAAATATAATAAAGACTTTCTGGCCGAATCCCCGTAATCTTTATTTCATTTAATTTATTACACGGCCGTTATTTGTACAACAAATATACATAGGATGGGGTTTTACCAAGAAATTTTAGGAAATTTTGGACAAGAAGCAGTAAAATCTCTGAAGAATTATTCCAAAATACAACAAAAAAATGCTTCACTTAGAAACCAGAAAATATTTCTACTAGAATGCAGAAGACAAAATTTAATACCAGATCACATTAATAATGGACTAAAGAATGTACTTTCTATTTTTCACACTGAATATGGACAAGGTATTCATGATGTAAATAACTTTAAATATAATTCTATGCAAAAAATCTTGAATTTAGAAATAAAATTAACACATAATTCTATTGACAAATTAGACAAAACTTTCAACGAAATAACTACTATTATCCCAACACTTATACCTGAAAATATATGGCAAGAATATAAACGCAGACAAGATTCATCTTATAATCTCCTTTTCAATAAAATAAAAATTTCTAACATAAACAAAATTCAAAAATTAAAAAATGATTTTAAAGAAAATATTCGAGTTAAAGACTCATGGCTTAAAAATTTAACCAACATAGTTATACCAAATGATATTAAAAATTTTTTAGCTTTAGGACTTAAATTTTGTATTCCTCCTACATTAAATGATATATCTATACCTTCCTTGTTAGCGGACATTGAAAATTTAATATACGGTTTTGATGAAACAAAGAAAAATCTTTTTAGAGCGCAACTAACCAACATAATTACAAATTTTACACAAAAACCAAGTTTTTCAAATTCATATTTTAATAAAATTTTCAAAAAAACAAAAAATTTTTTCAAAGAAAATACTGATTTAATAGTAACTAGATCCGATAAAGGAAACGTTACTGTGATAATGAATAAAACAGATTATATTAATCTTACTGAAAATATTATAAATGAAGAAGAATCTTATAAAAAACTTAATAATGACAGTACTACAACAATCGAAAAGAATTCTAATGATCTAATAAATAAACTAAAAAATTTAAATATGATTTCTGAAGAAGAAAGTAAAAAATTAAAAAGTTATAATAGCGTCTGTCCTAAATTTTATGGTCTACCTAAAATTCATAAGCCCAATTTAGCTTTAAGACCTATTGTTTCTTCAATAAATTCCCCAAATAGTAAAATTACTAACTTTATTTGTAATATTTTAACAGAATCATACAACACTGATAACATATACTACACAAAAGACTCATTTGAGTTCTCCAACTTTATTAACGAAAAAATCATTCCTGAAAATCACTTACTTATAAGCTTAGATGTAATTTCATTGTTCAGTAAAATACCTTTAGATTTAGTGAAAAGTAGCATTACTAAAAGATGGGAAAGGATTCAAAACAAATGTACTATTTCACAACAAATATTTTTAAATATAATAGAATTTATTTTTAACAGTAACATTTTTTCTTTTAATCAAAAATTTTTCAAACAAACTCTAGGGACTCCTATGGGATCCACAATATCACCAATACTTGCACAATATGTCATGGATGATTTACTTGACTCTTGTATTCCATTACTTTCTTTTGAAATTCCTTTTATAAAAAAATATGTTGATGATATTTTTTGTTGTATTCCTGATAATAAATGTAATGAAATTCTTTCAACCTTTAATAACTATAACCCATTTTTACAATTTACTTTAGAAATTGAAAATAACAACCAACTTGCTTTCCTTGACACTAATATAATAAAATTAAATAACAATTCTCTTATTGCAGATTGGTACATTAAACCAACTAGTTCCGGTAGATACTTAAACTACATGTCTTATCACAGTAACAAAATGAAAATTAATTTAATTTTAGCTTTAAAAAGCAGAATAGAAAAACTTGTTCACCCTACACTTAAACAAAAAAACTTTAAAATTTTGGAAAATATTCTTTTAGAAAACTCATATCCAATACAACTTATCAGACGTATATTATATAATACTAGAAATGACAACATTAACACTCCCCAACATAATAATATTATTACAAACAATTCACAATTTTATGGTTCTATCCCATATATAAGAAATTTAAGTCCTAAAATAATTCAAGTATTTAAAAATGAAAATATTAAAATTTCACAACGTAATATAAAATCCATTAATCAACTTTATAGCAATTTAAAGGATAAAGATCCTATTTTTAATAAATCTAACTGCGTTTATAGTATTCCTTGCTCTAACTGTAACAAAAAATATATAGGACAGACTTCACAGAAAATCTCTAAAAGAATTAGTTTACATAAAAGTGACTCAAGATTAAACAAAAAATCAACTGCACTCTCCGAACATTTAATTGACACTGGACATACCTGTAACTTTAACGACACAAGAATTTTACACATTGAAAATAATCTAAATAAAAGACTTTTTCTAGAAATGGTTGAAATTAATAAAGAAAGTTGTCCTATGAATAAAAAAACTGACTTACAAAATTTAAGTTCCATATATTCCTTTATTTTACATATAGACAATAATATAAATAATATAAACCAAAATTTACCATAAATATTTTTAGAAAATTAAAAAATTTTTTAATTTCATGAATAACGTCACATTTTTGACAGATGTTAGAAAATCATGAATACCTTCCCATATATTTTTTTGTCAAATGTCTGATTTCTACCTCTTGCATCAAGTTAACATATTTTTTTTCCAATTTTTTATTTACTGTCAACTTCAAAAAATATTGTCAAAATTCCAAGTAGAATATTTTTCAACCAATTTTTTCATAAAATTTCGAAAATTAGCTGTCTTTATATTTAAATATAATGTAAGTTTTACTAATTTCCTATAATTTTAAATAATAAATTATAAATTAATTTAATTTTTTAGTGCCCTGAGGAAGAAATGAAACATTTCGAAAGCTAGGCACATTATAAGAAAAATATAATAAAGACTTTCTGGCCGAATCCCCGTAATCTTTATTTCATTTAATTTATTACACGGCCGTTATTTGTACAACAAATATATATATATATATATATATATATATATATATATATATATATATATATGTATATATATATGTATATATATATATATATATATATATATATATATATATATATATATATATATATATATATATATATATAGTAGAAAAATGGAAGATTTCTTGGCCTATAGGTAATATAATATATGTAAATGCGAAGATTTACTTCTTCGCTAGTGCAGCGAAAAGGCCGTGACTGAAAAATAATAATAATGAGGACTATCTTTGATTCTGGTCTGGGTGACCTCCTGCTATCGATTTCTGGGCCCTTACCCATCAGCGGGCAGGCTTACACCCAGGGTGGCTGAAGAACAGACCACGATTTGACCAGAATCAAAGAGAGTCCTTATATCCAAAATGTTCGGAAAGGATGGGTAAGATGTAGTGGCTCGCGCCAACTAGTTCGCCCAGTGTTGCTCCAAAAATGTTTGGCTGCTAACACAATAATACTCGAAAGTATGTCGATGTCGATTTTCTCGACGTCGACGGTACAAATGCACCATTGTACAACAATAGTAGAAAAATGGAAGATTTCTTGGCCTATAGGTAATATAATATATGTAAATGCGAAGATTTACTTCTTCGCTAGTGCAGCGAAAAGGCCGTGAATGAAAAATAAAAATAATGAGGACTATCTTTGATTCTGGTCTGGGTGACCTCCTGCTATCGATTTCTGGGCCCTTACCCATCAGCGGGCAGGCTTACACCCAGGGTGGCTGAAGAACAGACCACTATTTGACCAGAATCAAAGAGAGTCCTTATATCCAAAATGTTCGGAAAGGATGGGTAAGATGTAGTGGCTCGCGCCAACTAGTTCACCCAGTGTTGCTCCAAAAATGTTTGGCTGCTAACACAATAATACTCGAAAGTATGTCGATGTCGATTTTCTCGACGTCGACGGTACAAATGCACCATTGTACAACAATAGTAGAAAAATGGAAGATTTCTTGGCCTATAGGTAATATAATATATGTAAATGCGAAGATTCACTTCTTCGCTAGTGCAGCGAAAAGGCCGTGAATGAAAAATAAAAATAATGAGGACTATCTTTGATTCTGGTCTGGGTGACCTCCTGCTATCGATTTCTGGGCCCTTACCCATCAGCGGGCAGGCTTACACCCAGGGTGGCTGAAGAACAGACCACGATTTGACCAGAATCAAAGGGAGCCCTTATATCCAAAATGTTCGGAAAGGATGGGTAAGATGTAGTGGCTCGCGCCAACTAGTCACCCAGTGTTGCTCCAAAAATGTTTGGCTGCTAACACAATAATACTCGAAAGTATGTCGATGTCGATTTTCTCGACGTCGACGGTACAAATGCACCATTGTACAACAATAGTAGAAAAATGGAAGATTTCTTGGCCTATAGGTAATATAATATATGTAAATGCGAAGATTTACTTCTTCGCTAGTGCAGCGAAAAGGCCGTGAATGAAAAATAAAAATAATGAGGACTATCTTTGATTCTGGTCTGGGTGACCTCCTGCTATCGATTTCTGGGCCCTTACCCATCAGCGGGCAGGCTTACACCCAGGGTGGCTGAAGAACAGACCACGATTTGACCAGAATCAAAGAGAGTCCTTATATCCAAAATGTTCGGAAAGGATGGGTAAGATGTAGTGGCTCGCGCCAACTAGTTCACCCAGTGTTGCTCCAAAAATGTTTGGCTGCTAACACAATAATACTCGAAAGTATGTCGATGTCGATTTTCTCGACGTCGACGGTACAAATGCACCATTGTACAACAATAGTAGAAAAATGGAAGATTTCCTCATTATTTTTATTTTTCATTCACGGCCTTTTCGCTGCACTAGCGAAGAAGTAAATCTTCGCATTTACATATATTATATTACCTATAGGCCAAGAAATCTTCCATTTTTCTACTATTGTTTACAATGGTGCATTTGTACCGTCGACGTCGAGAAAATCGACATCGACATACTTTCGAGTATTATTGTGTTAGCAGCCAAACATTTTTGGAGCAACACTGAGTGAACTAGTTGGCGCGAGCCACTACATCTTACCCATCCTTACCGAACATTTTGGATATAAGGACTCTCTTTGATTCTGGTCAAATCGTGGTCTGTTCTTCAGCCACCCTGGGTGTAAGCCTGCCCGCTGATGGGTAAGGGCCCAGAAATCGATAGCAGGAGGTCACCCAGACCAGAATCAAAGATAGTCCTCATTATTTTTATTTTTCATTCACGGCCTTTTCGCTGCACTAGCGAAGAAGTAAATCTTCGCATTTACATATATTATATTACCTATAGGCCAAGAAATCTTCCATTTTTCTACTATTGTTGTACAATGGTGCATTTGTACCGTCGACGTCGAGAAAATCGACATCGACATACTTTCGAGTATTATTGTGTTAGCAGCCAAACATTTTTGGAGCAACACTGGATGAACTAGTTGGCGCGAGCCACTACATCTTACCCATCCTTTCCGAACATTTTGGATATAAGGACACTCTTTGATTCTGGTCAAATCGTGGTCTGTTCTTCAGCCACCCTGGGTGTAAGCCCACTGATGGGTAAGGGCCCAGAAATCGATAGCAGGAGGTCACTCAGACCAGAATCAAAGATAGTCCTCATTATTTTTATTTTTCATTCACGGCCTTTTCGCTGCACTAGCGAAGAAGTAAATCTTCGCATTTACATATATTATATTACCTATAGGCCAAGAAATCTTTCATTTTTCTACTATTGTTGTACAATGGTGCATTTGTACAGTCGACGTCGAGAAAATCGACATCGACATACTTTCGAGTATTATTGTGTTAGCAGCCAAACATTTTTGGAGCAACACTGGGTGAACTAGTTGGCGCGAGCCACTACATCTTACCCGTCCTGCCGTCCTCAGTTAAAAAGCGGTATCTGCAGACAGCATAAAATTGAGAAATTGGGTTTTAAAGTTTATTGCTTGGACCGCCCATATTTTTATTTTTTATTTAGGAAAAAAATATTCCCCAGGACTTCATATTATTACAAAAATATATAGTGAAAAGGAGCTCCTTTTTTTAGATGAAAAATCACTTACGGCTTTTTAATTATGAAACTTTTATTTTATGAGGGCATTACAAAAAAAAAATTGCGCTGTATCTGCAGCAAAAAGCAAAATAACTAGGAAATAAAACTATTTTAGAGTTGCATTAAGATCCTTAAATAATAGAATGTAGAAGAACACATCAAAACTATATAGTAAATATTTTTATCCATCGCATTTTCCTCCAGAACGGGGAGACTTTCCCAAAACGTTTTTTCCATTTTGCGGAAAAAGATCACCCAGCTGTTTAAGAATATTCTCTTTTCTTATTTAAGAAAACCGTGTAGGTTTTTGAAGAGATGACATAGTTTTTGTAAGGGCACATATCTGTCGTGGTGGACGGTCACTCATCTAACTTCCATCCTATCAATGCTGGCGTACCCCAAGGTTTACTCCTGGCACCAACCCTATTTCTTCTTCACATTAATGATTTATTCTCTTCAACTACCAATCCCATCCACAGTTAAGCTGACGATAGTACTCTTCACTCCAACATTCATTTTTCCAGACAAGCCTCGAATCAAGAGCTAGATAATAGACGCAGATCCATGCACCTATCCCTTTCCCAAGACCTTTAATTAATCTTAGACTGGGGTGCCAAGAACCTTGTTTAGTTCAACGCCTCCAAAACCTAGCCTTGCTTCCCGTCACGCAAAAAATCCGGCAACACTCACCCCGTCCCCCAACCACATGAATAACCAAACCCTACAGAAGAATGAAACGTTCGATCTTGTTGGCATCGCTTTCGAACATGATCTCAGTTGGCACAAACACGTTACTTCAATAGCCACATCAGCAGCTAAAAATCTTGGTTTTCTCTTTCGAGCCAAAAAATACTTCTCCCCTTCTAACTTACATACTCTTTATGTTTCCCAAATAAGACCTAACCTAGAGTACTGTACCCACATATGTGGAGCGGCATCTCTTTCGATACTTAACATCCTTGATTCTAACCAAAAAAGCCATTCGCCTCATCAATAACCCAGTCCTCACAAGAAAACACCCTTCTCTCGCTCATCGCCGCGCTGTTGGGGATATATCCCTTTTCTACCGATACTTCCACGGATTTTGCCCTGAAGAACTAGCCGCTGTAATTCCCGCAATGACCTTCCCCAACAGAACAAGAGACGCGGTATTTATGCATGCATTCCTTTACTGTCCAGCTACAAAAACCTAGAACATCCCACTTCTCTTGCTCATTCATACCTAGCCTAGGGTCTCCAGATTATGAAACGAATTACCTGCAGATGTTTGCCCTTCCCCTCCCAACCTCCAATCCTTTAAATCCCGTGTCAGTAGATTACATTTCCCTTTTCTTCAGACGCCCACGGTGTGTTAGTACTTAGGCTTGAAGTCTACGTGGGCTGATACAAAAAAACTACAAGACCATAAAATAATTATTTATAACTCCAAATAAATCACAATTGTGAAATAAGAAGATAAATATTAAATTTAATCTGCACCGGCCCCACCTTAAACACGTCTAATAAACGGATACTCTAATAATGCGAATTCTAAATTAAATGCGGTATACGCATGGTGCTTAATTAAAAGGCAGTATGTGCATTTCGCCAACGAGCACATACTGCGTTTTAATTGAGTAGTATGCATATACCGCTATTTAATTAAGAAATAGACCAAATTTTGCAGATACGGCAAAGTTTTGTAAAGACATTAATCGATTCAGTGAAGAGATACCGCGTTTTCTTGTTGTAAGGTAATAGATTTTTTTTTTTAGTTTAAATACATTTATTCCCAACCAGCATTTACAATTGCTTATTACAGGGAAATAATTACAAACTACAAATAAAAATCTAAAAGTAAAATTTACAACAAAGTAAAACAAGTTAAAGCAGTATAACAGTAATAACAAAGAAGATTTTAATTAAAGGCTATTTTTCCAGATAGTATTTTTTTAAATATCTTTTATATTTTTTAATATCGAAAATATTTCTTATTTCTTTTGGAATATTATTGTAAATAATTATTCCATTGTGTAATAATGATTTCTGGGCAAAGTTACTTTTAACTTGAGAAATAATCAAATCATTATTATTTCTTGTTTCATAAGTATGAATATTTATTGCTTTGAATAATTTTAAATTTAAAATCTTTTTTCCATTTATTATTGAATGAATTAAAATAGAAATTTTTAATTTATAAATATTTTCAATATTCAAATAACCATTTGGTTTATATAAATTTTCAGTTGGCGTAAGAAAAGGTAATTTATGAATGCGTTTAATACATTTATTTTGTAATTTTTTTAGTGGATTTAAAATATATGCACAAGCAGATCCCCATAGCGAAATAAGATATTGTAAATGGGAATAAATTAATGAAAAATACAAAGATTTTAAATATCTAAGGGGTATAAAATATCTAATCTTATATAATATACCAACAATGGGTGATATTTTATTCCTTAAATTTTGAATATGTTGTTTCCAGGAAAGATTTTCGTCTAATGTTAATCCTAAAAATTTAATTTTTTTTTAATACTTTATATTTCTACCCCTATAGTATAATGTCAAATTTTCAGTTTGTTTCTGATTTTTACAAATCATCATAAAACAAGACTTTTCAAAATTTAAAGTTAATTTATGATATTGCAGCCAAGTAAATATTTCATTTAAGTCATCATTAATATCATTTATAATTTGATTATATGTATCACCAAAATAAATAATAGTGGTATCGTCTGCAAATAATCTTATTTTACCCTTTAAATTTAATTTTGAAATAGAGTTAATATAAATGAGAAAAAGAATTGGTCCCAATATCGAACCTTGTGGGACACCGCATGTAATATTTTTTAAAGAACTTTTAATATTTTTTATTTCAACATATTGTTTGCGATTACATAAATAATGTTGAATCCGGTTATATATATATTACCTCGTATTCCTATAGTGTGAAGAATCTGCAATAAAATTTGATGATTCACTGTATCGAATGCCTTACATAGGTCTAGAGATACCAAGCAGCATTTTCTGTTATTATCAACATTAACCTGGATGTCAGTTACAACATCAGTAGCTGCAGCTTCAGTATTCCTAGATCTACGAAATGCATATTGTCCAGAATACAGTAAATTTCTGTTTTCTAAAAAAAGGACAATTTTTTGAGAAACTATTTTTTCTATTATTTTTGAAATGACTGGTAAAACTGAAATAGGTCGATAATTATTAGTAATATTTTTTTCACCAGTTTTGAAAATCGGGACAACCTTTGCAATTTTTAAACCATCTGGAAAAATACTTTTTTTATAGAAATTTTTGTAAGATAAACTAAAATGGGAGAAATTTCCGCCTTAACAGTCTTTAAAATTTTTACATTAATGTTATCAAAGCCACAAGATTTCTTTATGTCCATATCATTCATTACATTAAAAATATCTTCTTCATATATATCATTATTGTTAAGAAACATAGAGGACTCATTTGTTTGTACAATAAAATTAGGATCTACTTGCTGAATTTTGCTAGCTAGTTCTTCTCCAACATTTACAAAATGTCTATTCATTTCTTCACATATAATATTCTTGTCTTCAATTTTCTGACCATTAATTTTTAGAGAGTTGATATTTATTTCACTGTGGTTTAATTTATTTGTTAAAAGAGCGTTCAAACTTTTCCATATTGTTTTCTGGTCTCCAGATATAAATTTTTCATTGTAATATTTCCGTTCAGCTTGTCTAATTTTTGTTTTCACTAAATTATTATAGTTTTTATAAATATTTCTATATAATTGATTTTCTGGATATTTTTTAGTTTTTTCATAATACTTGTCGCGGATCTTGAACATTTCCGCCAGTTCATGATTAAACCAAACTTTGGAGCTGCTTCTTATACGAATGGATTTCTCATAAGAACAAGAGTTGAAGATATCAAGTATTTTTAAATATAACATGTTAGGATCTTTTATTTCTTCTTTTTGATTATTGAGAGTTGATAGTTGACCTTTAAGTTTTTCTATTATAAATTTTTGTACTTAGATATTTTTGAATTTTGGCAATTTATTCTGCGACTTCAATGGAATATTTAAGATTTGAATTTTATGATCGCTAAGACGGCTGTCTAACACGTTTAGGGATACATTATTAGGTGAATTTGAAAGTATATGATCAATCAAGGTCTTGCTTGAATTTGTGTCTTTAGTCGATATATCTTGATTTAGTATTTTAAAGTTATTAGTCTCATAAATGTCCATTATTCTTGAAGTATCTATATTTTTTGAGATATGTTAATATTCATATCTCCCAAGAGAAAACATTGTGTTTTACAATCAGCTAGTTGTTCCAGTTTTTCATCTAATAACTGAAATAGTTTATTTTTATTTTTAATTGAAGGATTATATAGTCCACAAATAATCATAGGTGATGATATAATTTTGACTGCCAAATAAAAAATGTCATTTTCAACTTTGTCAATAACTTCAAATATTATTCCATTTTTGATAAATATACCTAGTCCACCTCCTCTTTTTTCTCGACTAGCGTAAACAGATGTATAATTCTGAAAATTAAAATATATTTCTTCACTTTTCCTAACCCAAGTTTCCGTAATAACAATGATATCAATTTTTCTCTCAAAAGCTAGAATTTCAATGTCTTCAGTTTTGTTTTTAATTGATCTTGAGTTTAAATATAATACATTCAGACTATTCATCAGTAGAAAATTAAAAGCTTAATTTTCATCATTATAGTCTATTCTCTCACGTGCTTTATTTATTTTCTGTTTATGAAATGGACACTGATCACTAAGAGCTTCATGATGACAATTTATATTTTTATTTTGCTTCTGGCTATGTAATTTACAGTTATTACAAACTAGTTCTTCATTATTACATTTCCAAACACTATGTTTTCCTGCACAACGAGAACATACTTGATCCTTTTCACAATCTTTTAGTGTATGTCCATACTCGCAGCACTTGTAGCAAAATTTGATAAAAAAGTCCTCTCTAATTTTACATTTGTCCCATCCTATAGAAAATTCTTTGTTAATTAACTTTTTATATGTAGAACCCTTTGTTTCCATATAAATGATAAAACTTTTTGAATATTTAGATTGTCTAGAATATTTAATTTCTAAACTATCTTCTTCTGATAAATATCCCAAATCTTGCATTTCTTTCAAAAGTTCCTGGGTTTTGTATTCTCTTCTTGGTCCAATCAATGTAAGCCTAGGTTGTTTTAGTTTGGAAATATAAACGGAATAATTATGTTCTAATTCCTTTTCAGATAATTTTTGAATTCGTTCCACTTCTTCTTTGGTTTTACTTTTGATTAAAATACCTCAGTTTTTTATCTCTTTAATCTCAGTAATAGTAGCTTTTATACTTATTGGATTTACTTTGTTTTTAATTTCAGTCATAGTTTGTTTGGAGTCTTGCAATTTCTTAGGTTTAATTATCAGCACAGGTATATTTTTGTTAGTGTTATCATTAGTTTGTGGTATTTTCTTAACAATATTAGCGTAGGTCTGATTATAAGAATAGTTATTTTGATTTAAATTTGTTATCATATTTGTAATTTTTTCGCTGAGGTCTTTTAAGTATTTTGAATCACACATTTGTTCTAAATTTTCTACCTTTTTAATTAAAAATTCAATTTTTTCACTCATTTCTATTATACATTTTTTAAGGAACAGATTCTCTTCTTGCAACCTTTTTTCAAAAGGTAAATTTTCTTTTGTTTTATTGATAGGAATTGTACAGTTCAAGCATCTCCATTCTTTTTTATTTTTACTTACTTCTTGTAATTCTTGTTTTGATAATCCTGAACAACTAAAGCAAAACCATTTAAAACAATACTGACATTTAATATAGTAACGTCTCGAGTTAAATTTCTTGGAACAACTTGCACATTTACTATTATTTTCCAATTTATCTTCTTGGTTTAAATTCGATTTTCCTGCCTCCCTTTCATCTTGTGAGTCAATATAAAAATCTTTAACAAAATTATAAAATTTATTATCCGACGGGTATTTTAGCGGTAAGTATTTATCATCCGAAATCGAATCTTGAGTAACTGTATTTTGATTGTCATCAGGGGTTAACATTGACATTGATGTTTTTTTTTCTTCTTGTTTCTCATTTTCAACCAATTTTAAATTATTCCATAGGTACTTTTAATGCCAAAGATTCCCGAATTTTTTATTTAAATGTTGATATATGTAAATAGTAATATATTCTTCTAAAAATGATAAAATTTATAGTTTTTGTTTAGACAAATTTTATGACATTATAACGACACATTATATATATATATATATATATATATATATATATATATATATATATATATATATATATATATATATATATATATATATAGACTAGACTAGAAAAAGGTGGATATCGGCCCTCAAAATTTTTTTTAGTAACAGCGCACCACTGGTCATAAATACATGGCCAAATTACAAACAGCGAGAAATGTCAGTTACAGAAAAAAAAACTTTTGTTGGGCGTTGCCATGTCTTTCTAGTCTCTCCTATGTAACCGGTTTAAAAATATAATGTTTTTGTTATCTTTAAATAAAGAAATCCTACTACTTAACTCTTTCAAAACACTCAATTTCAAAAAGTTAAAATACTAAAACACAAAAAATCCAGAGAAGATCTCTTCAAACTACAATAATAATTTTCAACTAAGCCGACCAGAAATTTTTAGAGAAAAAGACTACCTATCCAAAATTGGCTTCAAACAAAAAAATTCTAATACGTAAGCGTGTACTTTTCTTGATTTACCTATTTTTAATCATATTTAACAGAAGATTTGGCTTTTATTAACAGATTTATTTATATCGTCCTTAATTTTTAAGCGAAATTCCTTATAAATTAATTATAAACTTTACCTTGATACCGTCTTATAATGGTAAAACAATCATTCGACTTTTTCGTCTGTGCAGTAATTTCGCTAGAATGTTTCAGTTTACGTTAGTACTGAAGTAACGTAAAAATACTCCAGAAGATTTTTTTATACAGGAAAATTTGCTTCAAATACATCATTGTATTTACAGTAGCGGACTGATTTCCGACAAATACACAGAACACCTCATTTTCACTTTTAAACTCATAAAAGTGATATAAAATCACCAGCAAAAATAACTTTAAAAACAAGGCGACCTTGTTCATAACAAAGACATGTTTTTTACAAAAAATCCCGAATTACTCGTACCTAGAGATGAAAGCTATCGATAGCTGCTATCGATAGTTTTATACCATCTAAACTATCGATAGATGTATTTAAACTGTCAATAGTCGATGCCATTTAAAATTAAAAACGAAATAGTTGGCAACGTGCTTTTCGAAGTCCGGAAAATGCTAACCAAGTACAAGTGTGCGTCTAGAATTTACTTGGAATTGTACTGGCACAAAGTGATACATCACACCAGACAGAATTAGCGGATCAATCTTCAAATTCGCATGTGCCGTCACCATCTTCGGAACTACTACCAGTAAAAACCAATACAGATTGAAATGAGTCTTCGTCTTTGGTCAAATTTCCAAGTGAGCGAATATCTGCTGTAAATACAAAATCAACTTCAAGATCAGATTCCATTATTTTAGTTCGGCAGTATTGGGAATAGGTGAGGAGCCGGTGACACTGAAAGTCCCGTCATCGCGGAATCAATTTTTTTTTTATGTAAATTGATAGTTAATAGTCATACGAACAAAATGAGCTCGGTACGCCGGGATTCATTAAGCCGAAAGTATTTTTTAAAAATTCATTATTATAAGAAAGCAAAAATGATTTACCATTATTACGGATCTCAATGAATTATATGACATTCGATAGGAAATTTTGTAATTAAACAGAAAAAATTGGCTTACCAGCTTTATTTGGCCGAAAGAGTCTGGCGTACCTATTTGAAAGGTGTGAGAGGGGGGAAAATTTTACCGTTACCATGTGCAAACTTTTTTTTTTTAATTTTACTCGTTTCGATGTGATGTTCAAAAATATCTTGGTACGCCTGTCCAAAAACGCCGGAAGTATCTAGCATACCACTTTTATTGCATAGGCTCGATTCACATCAATTATACAGGGTGTTTTATAATTGAATGTCAATATTTAAGGGGGCGATTTTTGGGTCTATTCTAAAAAGAAAACTTCATATGAACGTATGTCCTAAACGTCTTAACTTTTGAGATACAGGGTGGTAAAGTTTTCAAAAATAAATAGTTTTTTATTAACATCTGTAATACCACTTTAGATATTTTACTTAAATTTGGCATACATGTACTATGTATCAAGAGGCATTATTTAGTGTACCACAATTTTTTTTCTTTCCACCAGTGGCGTTCGTACGGAATTTCACCTGCTTATTTTGGCAGACATTGATGGTACGCCACTGATTTCTCGTAAAACTAAAATTATTCCTGAAATCCCCAATCATTTCTAAGCTAATTTGATCTCTTGAATTTTTTCAATCCGATGCACGGTTTTCGCTTAAAAAAATAAAAACCTTTTCTCTGCATGATCATAACAATATCGTTAATATGACAATATCTCCATGCAGAGAAATAGATTTTATTTTTTAGATCAAATTTGCTTAGAAATGAATAAGGAAGTTAATTTTTGAGATCCTTATTCATTTCTAAGCAAATTTGTTCTAAAAAATAAAATCTATTTCTCTGCATGGAGATATTGTCATATTAACGATATTGTTATGATCATGCAGAGAAATGGTTTTTATTTTTTTAAGCGAAAACCGTGCATCGGATTGAAAAAATTCAAGAGATCAAATCAGCTTAGAAATGATTGGGGATTTCAGGAATAATTTTAATTTTACGAGAAATCAGTGGCGTACCATCAATGTCTGCCAAAATAGGCAGGTGAAATTCCGTACGAACGCCATTGGTGGAAAGAAAAAAAATTGTGGTACACAAAATAATGCCTCTTGTTACATAGTACATGTATGCCAAATTTAAGTAAAATATCTAAAGTGGTATTACAGATATTAATAAAAAACTATTTATTTTTGAAAACTTTACCACCCTGTATCTCAAAAGTTAAGACGTTTAGGACATACGTTCATATGAAGTTTTCTTTTTAGAATGGCCCCAAAAATCGCCCCCTTAAATATTGACATTCAATTATAAAACACCCTGTATAATTGATGTGAATCGAGCCTATGCAATAAAAGTGGTATGCTAGATACTTCCGGCAGTTTTTGGGCAGGCGTACCAAGATATTTTTGAACATCACATCGAAACGAGTAAAATTAAAAAAAAAAAAGTTTGCACATGGTAACGGTAACGGTAAAATTTTACCCCCTCTCACACCTTTCAAATAGGTACGCCAGACTCTTTCGGCCAAATAAAGCTGGTAAGCCAATTTTTTTCTGTTTAATTACAAAATTTCCTATCGAATGTCATATAATTCATTGAGATCCGTGATAATGGTAAAACATTTTTGCTTTTTTATAATATTGAATTTTCTTAAAAATACTTTCGGCTTAATGAATCCCGGCGTACCGAGCTCATTTTGTTCGTATGACTATTAACTATTAATTTACATAAAAAAATTTTGATTCCGCAATGACGGGACTTTCAGTGTCACCGGCTCCCAACCTAGAAGGTTTGATGCCAGTAGAAGCGAATCTCCTTTTTTATTAGTATTGCCATTAGCAAGTCTTATATTTCATTAAAAAATAAACTATCGATAGTAACGAATTTTCACTATCGATTAATCGACACGCAGTACTATCGATAGTTTTCCACCTCTACTCATAGGTACGCGTGCGAGGCCCTCGGAAGCATTCGACGGTAGTGGTTCTAATTTGAATTTGCGAACAACTCGTAAACATCTGTGACAACAACAGCTGATTGTCACAATTTTTTTAATTTATTGCTTTTGTAATCAATAATAATAATTTTATTTTGTGATTATTAAGCACCAATCAAACCCAACCAGAACAAAACGTGCCCATTCTGCAATTTGAAGTTTTCTTGTGTCTCATTTGGAAAATGTTCATAGCTAACAGGAAGATTCCGATGCTAAGAAATCACATATTATTTGCCAATTGTGTACTGGAAATGAGTTAGTCTGTGGAACTTATAATAAACTAGAAACACATTTGGAGGTAAACCACAAAATAAGATTATAAATGCAAACACATAATTTTGCTGGCAGTGAAGTTATGAACAATGGTCTGAAGAACAGAAAATTGAGACACCACAAATGGAGAAGGTTGGTGGTTCGATAAAAATGTATGGAGTATGCCCATCCCATATAAATATCTGGCAAACAGGTAACTTATTTTATTGCCCAAGAAGTATGTACGAATAAATAAATATTATATAACTCTAAACTCTAAAATGTGGTAGCTGTTTACTTTAAAACAGGCTGAAATATTTGAGAAAATACCAAAATTCAAATTATAGGGGAGACTACTGTAAAATTCTGGAAATCACATGTAGGCCATGACGAGGAGATTAGAAGTCGGCACTTGTCAAAACTTGAAAAAACTGAAAAAGTTACAAAATTATGTAGTGGTGTAACCGTAGACAGAATTATCTTCGATGCCAGAAAAGTAACATCTGAGAAAATTCAAAGAATAAATATGCTGAATAGGAATGATGTGTCATATTTCACGAAGAACATAATGTAATGAAGAAGAAACATAAAAATAGTATGATTGCTGTAGCTTTAAAAGTGGAAGACAGGAATGCCAATGGAAAAAACCATCGTTTCTTTTTCAAGCAACAAGGTATGTTGTACTATTTATTACAAATAAATTTGATAAAAATTAGGTATATTGTATTACTTCATATAAAATGTAATAGTTTTATAAAAGAATGTATCTAATTTAGATACAAACTTTTTCAAAATATTAATAATATATTTTATGAATTTTTTTCCTAGGATCCAGTATTGCTTGTAGAAGATTTTTGCCTAGGATCTATGAATGAGCTCAATGAGAATGTAAACTAAAGGTTTCTATAGAATAATCTGTATGGATGGAACATACTGCATGAACCAGAAGGGAATGGATTTCACTATCATGCTTGTAAAAGATGACAGAAATATGAGTTTTCCAGTGGCATTCATTTTGGGAAAGATTAGATCACCCAAAAATTTATTTATTTGTAAATATTAAATTTTGACCCCGTCACTGTACCGAACAGAAAGGACTACAAGAAAATCACTTTTTAAGTTTAGTATACAAAATATTATGAAATATTCCATAAGTCCTAGTTTTGGAAATAATGTTTTGAACTCGTTAATTTCAAACTTTAAATTTTTCATTAACATTTCACCATCAATGAAGTGTAGAAAAAACACTATCGGCACGTGTTAGGCAATTATATTTATAAAAATACATTTGTACGCAAAAACTTGTGTCATGTATTTATTCTAATAATAGTTTCTGTTACCTAGGCTGTTTAATAAACAAGAAATATATTTGTAGCTGTTTTATTTACAGACTTCGTAATATTAAAAAAACTCAATTTTTGCTCTGAATACCACCAGGTGTCAACTTTGAAAATAAATTGGGTCTCGATTCTTAACTTTACAAATTAAGCCCCATTTAAAAAATTGACACTGTATTTGTTGCAAAAATGCAATTAATAATTTATTCGGCATGAATTTCTTACTTTAGAGAGAACCAAAATAGGTCAAATTAAAAAAGAAAATATGGGGAGATTATTATATTTATTGGTTAAGTATATTTACAATTAAATTGCTTTTCTCTGCACCATTTAAATCTTCTTGTCCTTTGTCTTTGTAGATTCCTATGCAAATAAAACGAGAATTAAATATCACTTTAACTAAGGTATAATAGATGTCAGTTGTAATAAAGTAAGTACTTGGTTTCGATACCGATACTGCGAAAAAGTATCGATACCTACTTGGAATCGTTATAAATTATCGATGCTCAAAATACTCGATACTATGGCAAAAGTATCGATACTTTTGAGGTATCGAAGTATCTTTAGCATCCCTATATCACTAGCATTTTTAGCACCAGTTCTTGGATCGAGATATCGAGATTTTTAATCTGTTTCTTAATCCAAGATGCCGAGAACTTCAGCCGAGTTTACCGATATCGTTTTGTGTTACGGAGCAGCCAACGAAAACGCTCGACAAGCGCGACTTTTGTACATTGAAAGATTTCCTAATCGCGAATCTCCAAATGAAAGAACATTTGTGTCAGTGGTACAGCAGCTAAGGGATCATGGAAATTTTCATGGTTTTAATGCTGATAGAGGACGACCCCGCAACCAAAATACTTTGGTTGCAGAAGAGGAAATTTTAGTCGCAGTTGGAGAAGACCCTGGAGTAAGTAATCGCCGCTTAGCGACGCAGATTGCGCGACCGTCGCATTATATCACCTGGCGCACGTTGCAGGAAAACTTGCTCCGTCCATATCACGTGCAGAAAGTACAAACATTGTACCCGGAGGATTACGCTACACGAAGGGAGTACTGTCAGTGGTTTGCACAGAAAAGCGAAGATGAGCCAGACTGGTTCCACAATGTATTATTCACTGCCGAATGAACCAACATAACACGCATATTTGGGTCAGCGAAAATTCCCATGCATATCGTGAAACCCACCGCCAGCGGCAGTTTCCAATAAATGTTTGGGGTGGGATATTAGACAACCACTAAATAGGACCGCATATCTTTCCTGCTGGTTAAATGGTGAGGGCTACTTAGCATTTTTACAAGGTGAGTTACCACTTACTTTCAAAACATTTATTAAATTAAAATAAGTTCACATGTCATTGTTCCCTGCTTTTTATATTTATACATAAGTACGCAACGAACCTAGATATAAATACATGTAATTACGTTTTTCGTAGGCTTGCTACCTGAGTATCCCTACCTACGAGATTTACCAGTGGAAACTGGGAGCTGATGTAAGCTCTGATGGAGGGCAAAATGGCCGAAGGTCAATTATCTAACTTTTGACCGGTAAATCCATACAAAGTATAATAGAGCTGCTTTTGTTAAACTTGAAAATTATTTGTTATGTAATAGTTTTTAATTATTGAAATGATTTTTCTTCTTTATTTTCTAGTGGAAAAAATATGCAAAAAAAACACCTTGATTTAATTAAGGAACTTGTTTTCCCCAATACGCTTTATTGGGCTTTATTCTGTTGACGCAATTTTTCGAATTTTGATTTGGAAGGTAAATACCAGTTCATTTATGTGGTGCCGCTCTCGCGTCCGCCACGCACTTTCGGCGACGCGTAACACAGTACCTCTGATTCGTCGTCCGGCACGCGCCAAGACGAGTCCCGCAGCAGCCCACGCCGTCCCAACCAATCCGCGCGCGACCACTACCAGACTGGGCGCCTCAGACGTGCACAGTGACTTCCGTTCTGCCGGTGAGTATATGGTAGTTTTAGGCGTTTTACCACCTAACTTTTTTAATTTTTGAGAAAAATTAATCGTTTTATTTTGTTGTTTTGAGCGGGTTTTAAATTGTTCGTATTTATGGTTAATGAATTTTCTGTTTATTTTTATGTACAGGTTTGTTTGTCTTATACTTTATTTATGATATTTTGTTTTGTGTTAATTAAGTTTGAAATTTACATTTTGACACTATATACTACATATTTACAATTTTACATTTTTATACTACTATTTACATTTTGATTTACACTACTATATACAACTATTTACAGTTGTTTAAATTTTGTGTTTTATGATTAATCATAGATATTTACAAGGTGATGTTTTAATCAGGAACTGCATCGATATCTGCATGGTGGATCGGGAGTTTCGTCTATATAGGACCGTGTACATGGGGTTCCCCGTTATATCTGAGCTGTGTTAAGTTTCTGGCGAGAATAGAATTTGCAGGTTTGGTTATATACAATTTTTGACTTAGTGCTGTAATGTAGTCAACTAGTTTCTCCATGTTCACCATTTCATGCAGGACTCTAATTACTGTTCTTCTTGGGGCCGATGTTACGCACCTCAACAGCTTGTTCTGGATTCTTTGTAACTTTTCAAACTGGGTAATTGAGATGGAACACCACACAGGTGCTGCGTAGCATATCACTTGTCATATAATTTGTTTGTAAATGATTAATTTATTTTGGGGCGACATGTGTGATTAGGGGGAGAGGAGGGCATATAAGCTCTGCGTCGCTAAGAACGCTTTTAGCATTACCGCATGTTTTGGCGTAGGTGGACTGTAAAAACCTTTTTTCTTGGATAGAACTTGTATTTTACTGAAAACTAGAACAGTGAAATCTTAATTTTTTATTTGACAATCTTGACATGTTGATTCTCTCTCTTATTTTTTTTCTCCTAGGAAACTTTAGTTACCTATTTACAAAATTAACACCTTTGAAAAAAAAATACAAGAAAAGGAAAAGAATGTCCAACTATGGTTAATTTGAAGGCTGGAACATGCCCCCGGCCTTGAAAGTGCTTGCTCTTTCAATCATCAATGGGTAGGGGACAAATCTTCAAAAAGCTTCTTTTGATAATGCCGTTTGCTGTTTGGATAGAGGCAACACGACTTATTTCATCAGATCCTTGGTGGAGCTTCACGATTCTTCCAAGTTTCCATTCCATAGGTAAACCTTGCTCGCCTTTTATTAACACCAAAGTGCCTTCTGACAAATGGCCTTGGTTTGATTTCCACTTCTGCCTTTGTTGCATTTCTGAAATAAAATCATTTTCCCAGCGTCGCCAAAAGTGTTGACAAAGTTTCTGAACAAGATGAAATCTGCTAAGACGATTGATTTTTGCTTCTTCAAGGTTTTCGTCTGGCGCTGCTACGAGGGATCTTCCGATAAGGAAATGAGCCGGAGTAAGTGGAAGAAAATCATTTGGATTAGATGATAGGGGACAAATAGGACGAGAATTCAAAATTGCCTTGACCTGACATAACGTGGTATTAAATTCATCGAACGTTAATGGGACATTTGATAGAATGCGCTTTAAATGATGTTTAACACTTTTTACACCTGCCTCCCACAGGCCGCCGAAGTGAGGAGAGTACGGTGGTATGAAAGACCAATGTATTTGATGAAGTGAACTTGCAGTGATCAACTCATCTTTACTTGACTTTAAAAACTCTCCTAGTTCGCGACAAGCCCCTATGAACGTAGTACCATTGTCAGACACTATTTTTGTGGACTTGCCGCGTCGAGAAACGAATCGTCTTAACGCTTGCATAAAAGAATTTGGTGTTAGATTTGAAATAAGTTCTAAATGAAGAGCTTTGGTGGAAAAGCAGACAAAAAGACCGACGTAACACTTTTCCATTTTACAACCATGCCCTTTTCTTATCATGAATGGGCCTGCGTAATCGACTCCAGTCACATGAAAAGGGCTGGATGGAGTAATTCGATCTCGTGGTAAATTTCCCATTATTGGTTTAATGGTTTCTGGATTAAATCTGAAACATCGCAAGCATTTCCTTACAGTTTTTCGTGCGAGATTTCATCCAGCAATGACCCAATAATCTTCGCGTATAGAAGATAATAGTAATTGTGGTCCCGCATGAAGCAAACGTTGATGCTCCTGGTCGAAAAGTAATTTTGTAAAGTGATGCTTAGAATCCAAGATCATTGGATATTTTTTATTAATTGAAAAATCTGAATGTTTTAAACGACCTCCTACTCGAATTATGTTTTCGGAATCTAGGAATGGCGCAAAAGACGCTAATTTATTTTTTGAGTTTAAGACCTGCTTACTTGACAGCTTTAAAAATTCATTCAAAAAAGATTGCTTTTGAGAAGCCTTAATAAGACATTTTAACGCATATTCTAATTCTGGAACTGTTAGGGGACCCTTCTCTCGTTGAAGGTCAGATTTAAAACAATTGTTTTTAAATCTTATGATATATGCAGCAGTCCTCTGCACGCGCGATAACTTGGAAAAACGCTCGAAAGGAAACTCGTTTAAAGTAACTACTGGCAACGATGAAGTGCTTTGTGGTTTTAGTTCGGGTAACTGTTCTATTTTAGTTTTTATAGAAGGCCACTCGGAGGCATCTTGTTTGAGCCAAGAGGGTCCATGCCACCAGTTGCCTCTATTTGAAATTTGGTTTGGATATAACCCTCTAGACAAATAATCTGCTGGATTATCTAGAGATGGTACGTATTGCCATTCTTGTTCTTGAGTAAGAGATTGTATCTCTGCCACCCTATTTCCGACAAAAATTTTTAAAAGGTTAGGCGCTGTTTTAATCCATGCCAAAGTGATTGTAGAGTCAGACCAAAATACACAATTATTAAAATTAATATTCATGGCTTTAATTACTTTGTCTGCTAACCGGGCTAACAGTAATGCAGCGCATAACTCTAGCTTTGGCATGGTTAAACTTTTGATAGGTGCTACCTTTGATTTTGCACATAAAATATTCACCTGAACATTTCCATCACAATCGGTGCTGCGTAAATAAATGCAAGTCCCGTATGCCTGCTCGGAGGCATCTGAGAATCCGTGCAAATCAACGCTTACTGGATTTTTACACAAAACTTGACGCGGTATTTTTAAGTCATTTAAATTTATTAGACCCTCGCGGAATCGATTCCATTGGGTTACTAGTTGATTTGGTAATAAATCATCCCACGATAATTTTTCACACCAAAGTCGTTGCATAAAAATTTTCATTAATGTAATGTACGGGCAAAGTAGACCCAACGGATCGAATAATTTAGCTATGGCTGATAGAATTGTTCTTTTGGTACATTTTTGCTTGAAACTGATTAGTTGCTGGTTGATATTGTAAACAAGAATCATTATGCGAAGACCAAGTCAAACCTAATGTTTTAATACTTTCGTCGGACGAGAATTCTAGGATTCCGCATGAAATGTCGGAAACTTTTACATTTTTAAGCAACTCTGGGTTGTTAGAATGCCATTTTCTAAGCTCAAAGCAACCTGCTTTTAACACCTTTGAAACTTCACGACAAATATATTGCGCATGTTCAACTGAGTTGGCACCAGTTAACCGATCATCAACATAAAAATCGTGACGTAAACGTTAGCAATTTCTGGAGAATATTCTTCACATTCATTCGCCAATTCAAATAAACAACGTATTGCGAGAAAACTTGAACTTGCTTGGCCGTAAGTTACCGTATTTAACGTATATGATTTTATCTCATCGGTAGAATCAGGATGTCGCCAAGGAATTTTTTGCACATTTCGTTGTTCTGGCTCTATCAATATCTGGCGATACATTTTAGCAATATCTGCCGAAATGACATAAACATGTTTTCTAAATCGCAATAATATTGAAAACAAATCATCTTGCAAAACAGGGCCTACGATTTGAATATTATTTAACGACAAACCATTACTCGATGGCGCTGATGCATCAAATACAACACGCAATTTTGTCGTTAAACTATCTTCTCGTAGGACACCATAATGGGGCAAATAATATTCAACGCTTGTTTCATCCCTATCCCCGTTATCAACAGACATGTGGTTTAGAGTCTCGTATTCTCGCATGAATTCTACGTAGCGATCACATAAAACCTTACCCTTTTTTAATTTTCGCTCGATGGAAAGAAATCTGTTTTTAGCTTGCGCGCGTGATAACCCAAGCGATTCTGCCGGTTGTTTTAACGGTATAGTTACGATAAAACGCCCATCGGAATCCCTACGCGTAGTATCAGAAAATATTTTTTCGCATTTAATTTCATCTTTGGACAAAGGTTTCAATACGCTTGTTTCTTCTATTTCCCAAAATTTTGAAATGGACCTATGCAGCTCTTGATTTGTGGTTAGATTACATCTCGTTAAATTTTGATTACCTTTTGTTCGAGATTCTCCTATTGTTCCAGATACTATCCAACCTAGCTCCGTTTCTTCGAGAATCGATAAGTTTTTACCACACGAAATCTTGTTAGACCCTAGTACAGTCCAAAATAAGTCTGCGCCAATAAGCATGTCAATAGAGCCCGAATCAAGAAACTTAGGATCTGCTAGCTTCAGCTTTTTGTGAATGTTTAAAGAACTGTAAGTCATGTTATAGCACGCAGAAATGTTCGTAATTTCTGGAAGAACAAGACATGTTATTTGTCTTTTAAAACTACTACGTAATGAATGAATTTCAACCTTACATTGATATTAAATTTTTTATTCTGAATTGGCTATACCAAAGACTGATAAATTAGTTTTATGTTTATTTAGACCCATTTCCTCACATAAGTCCAATGTTATGAAAGACGATTGTGAGCCGCAGTCTAGAAAGTGCTCGCACATAGTGGGGCTTACCTTGTGTATCCATAAGTTTAATTTGAGCTGTTGATAGCAATATGCGAGTGGGACAATTATTACTATGGATACTACCACCTAACGCGCTAGTGTTTTGCTCGGTTTCAAATGTATCATTGCTTTCAGACTTACTTGTTATAGGGTCATCTTGTGTTTCTGGATGCAAAAGTGTGTTATGCCATGATTTACACCTTTTACATGGACCCAACTTACATTTTTTTGTTGTGACTATCTCGAAGACAGTTCTGATACAATTTTTTACCTTTTAAAAATCAAACTTTTTATTTAAGGACAAATTTAAAAATTTATCACAATAATAAATTGAATGATCTTTATTGCAATAATAACAAGAAAACTTTGATCCCAGAAGGGCTTTAAAACTATTTTTATCGCGAACATTTGTTTTATTTTGTTTACTGAATTCACCCTGCTTATCATTTCCTTTGTATTCAATAATTTCTAAAAAATTAGCACGTTCTTTCAAAAAATTAGTGAAATCTGTTAACATTGGCATAGCAACACCCGCTGGCTGCTTTTCCCAGCCACTAAGAGTTTTGTGATCTAATTTTGAGGTTAACATAAAAATAAGCAGTGTCCCAGTTAGAAGTATCGTGGTTTAATTGCTCTAATGAACGCAAATGCTTGAATAACCCGTCGATAAGATTTCTTATTATTCCCTTTGTATAGTCTCTAAAGAAAAAAGAGATTTGACATGATTGTGAATAAGTAATCTTTTATTGTTAAAACGATCACAGAGCGCAGACCAAGCTACCGTATAACCGTTTTCTGAAAATTCCACTGATCGAATTACTTCAAAAGCCCTGCCTTCCAGCGAAGCTCTTAAGTAATGAAATTTTTGAATACCCGATAAATCATTATTTTGGTGTATAAGAGACTCGAATGTGTCACGAAATTCAAGCCAACGCTCGTAGGTACCTTCAAAACTAGGTAGCGGAATATCTGGTAATTTGACAACAACTTTATTTGTACTTGATATACTTTTACTTGAACTGTTAAATGAGCTGTGAACCGATTGTTGATTATTTTGATTTTCGTTTTTTTCTGTTGGTAATAGACCTTTTGCAATAGCTACAATGCTGTGAAAAGAGTCTTCAAAATTTGCTCGCTCTTTATATTATTCATCTATAACATCGTCATCAACAATCGCTTCAATCTCACTTTGAATTTCGTTAAATTCTATGCTGACCTCCTCAATCCGGCTTAGCCTATCTTGCAATTGAATGGTGTCAGCATCACTTAAAATGTCATTGTTTTTAAGGTTTTCAACAAATTTAACGAAATTTGTGAGGCTAGATTTTAAACCTCCTCGTTTTCTAGTAAAAAGCTTTGAATCGGCCATCTTTTCGCCTAATATCTAGTGAATTGCAAGAAGAAAATTCTAAAATTTCGCGCAAAACACTTGGAAACTTGATCTAGACTCGAAATAAATTTAATTCCGAACCCCTTGCAAAACAGGATAGTGACAAATTGGAACCGGCTCACCTCGTATGAAACTTTTTGCCCTCGTAGCGCTAGTTGAAGATCTCACTGCTTTTTTCTCTTGTTTCTTGTCCCTCCTCTGGTTTTCTTGTGCTATGCGGGGAGAAGGACCATGTTTTGGCGTAGGTGGACTGTAAAAACCTTTTTTCTTGGATAGAACTTGTATTTTATTGAAAACTAGAACAGTGAAATCTTAATTTTTTATTTAACAATCTTGACATGTTGATTCTCTCTTTTATTTTTTTTCTTTTAGGAAACTTTAGTTATCTATTTACAAAATTAACACCTATGAAAAAAAAATACAGGAAAAGGAATAGCATGTCCAACTATGGTTAATTTGAAGGCTGGAACACCGCATTCACGTGGAGCTTAAATGACAACCTCTCATCGAGTGTCACCCCAAGATATTTTATTTGTCGTTTTGGCGGAATTGCAATATTGTTTATTTTTAATAGAATGAATATTTTGTTATTTGTGAATTTCTTCGTAAGCACGCAGCACTCTGTTTTACTTGGATTAATCTCAATTTTCCACTTTTCATAGAATGGTATTAGTCTTTGCAGATTCCCCAATATTTGCCTCTTCGCTGCTTCAGAGTAGTATGAATGGGCATATATTAAGGCATCGTCGGCGTACATTACAAGTTTCGTTGTTGGTATTGTCGGTGTGTCTGATGTAAACAAGCTGTATAAGATTGGCGAAATCCAAATTGGTGACGAGGAATCCTCTCCTCTAGGTTCTCCTCTCTTACTTTTGTCAAAATAGCTCTTTCTTCTATTTTTGACAACATGCTCAATAACGATATCGGCCGGTAAGATTCTGGGGAAGTTGGGTTTTCCCCCGGTTTTAGTAACGGAATTATTACAGCCTCTTTCCATTGTGTTGGAAAGTGCTGCAATAATATTACGTTATTAATTAAGTGTGTGAATTGAACCACCGCTTTTTTGCTTAAGTTTTTGAGTAATATATTACCGATACCATCCAGCCCAGGGGCTTGTTATTAGATGTTCTTTTGATTAGTTTAAATACTTCTTTTGGTTTTAATATTATTTTTGCACGTTTCGTTGGCGGTATAGGATATTTCTGATTGGTTATGTTATTTATTTCAGTTGTTATCTGTCTCTGTATGTCTGTCGTGTCTGGGCTGTTTGTACAAATGTCTGCTAGTGTGTCCACTACTGTGCTGGATTTTTTCGGCATGAATTTCTTTCTCTAGAGAGAACCAAAATAGGTCAAATTAAAAAAGAAAATATGGGGAGATTATTATATTTATTGGTTTGCTTAGTATATTTACAATTAAATTGCTTTTTTCTGCACCATTTAAATCTTCTTGTCCTCTGTCTTTGTAGATTCCTATGCAAATAAAACAAGAATTATATATCACTTTAACGAAGGTATAATAGGTGTCGGTTGTGGTAAAGTAAGTACTTGGTTTCGATACCGATACTGCAAAAAAGTATCGATACCTACTTGGAATCGTTATAAATTATCGATGCTCAAAACACTCGATACTATGGCAAAAGTATCGATACTTTTGAGGTATCGAAGTATCGTTAGCATCCCTATTCACTAGTCTTTTTGGCGCCGGTTCTTGGACAGAGATATCGAGATTTTTAATCTGTTTCTTAATCCATGATGCCGAGAACTTCAGCCGAGTTTACCGATATCGCTTTGTGTTACGGAGCAGCCAACGAAAACGCTCGACAAGCGCGACTTTTGTACATTGAAAGATTTCCTAATCGCGAATCTCCAAATGAAAGAACATTTGTGTCAGTGGTACAGCAGCTAAGGGACCATGGAAATTTTCATGGTTTTAATGCTGATAGAGGACGACCCCGCAACCAAAAACTTTGGTTGCAGAAGAGGAAATTTTAGTCGCAGTTGAAGAAGACCCTGGAGTAAGTACTCGTCGTTTAACGACGCAGATTGGACGAGCGTCGAATTATATCACCTGGCGCACGTTGCAGGATAACTTGCTCCATCCATACCGCGTGCAGAAAGTACAAGCATTGTACCCGGAGGATTACGCTACACGAAGGGAGTACTGTCAGTGGTTTGCACAGAAAAGCGGAGCCGAGCCAGACTGGTTCCACAATGAATTATTCACTGACGAAGCAGGATTTACAAGAGACGGAATAATGTACCAACATAACACGCATATTTGGGTCAGCGAAAATTCCCATGCATATCGTGAAACCCACCGCCAGCGGCAGTTTTCAATAAATATTGGGGTGGGATATTAGACAACCACTTAATAGGACCGTATATCTTACCTGCTAGGTTAAATGATGAGGGCTACTTAGCATTTTTACAAGGTGAGTTTCCAGATTTGCTAGATGTGCCACTGGCCGTGAGAAGAGACATGTGGCTGCTGCATGATGGCGCCCCTGTCATAACGCGGGAATAGTTAATGAATACCTACAGGAAATCTTCCCCAACAGATCGATTGGACGAAGCGGGCCTGTTCGATGGCCTCCACGGTCTCCTGATCTCAATCCATGCGACTTCTTCTTGTGGGGTACGATGAAGGAAATAGCGTATAGTGTCCCAACTGAAAACGTGGAACAACTGCGATATCGTTTTGAAATGGCAGGTGAAGAAATAAGGAATATTGAGAATATTTTTCAACGAGTTAGAGACAACATGTTGCGAAGAGTAGCTGCTTGTTTAGAAGCAAATGGGGGTCATTTTCAACATATTCCCTACTAGATAAGTATCATTTTTGCAACTTTTGCTTATTTATTAGTTTTCCTTATTGATATTTAAACTATTCCACAGTCCTTTTGGAAGCAATATGCCCATTTTAAATAATTATATGCATAACAACTTGAGAAATACTCTCCAAATTTGTTTGTGCCAGAATCACCAAGCAAATTATTTAAAGCACTGCTTAACTGTTCTTGGAATGAGGACGTGTCTGTAGTTTTTAAGAGATATTTTAAAGTTTTATAAACTAATACGTTCTTTATCACTACTGCCAATTTTACATAAATTTGTGCGCCAAATACGATCCACATGCCAAGAACAGTAAAGCTGGATGTTGTGAAGCGCCCATAACCTCGATCCAAGCATTATAAAATGTCCCACAAAGATTACTCATAAATGATTTGCATAAATTACTCCTGCTTTTTGCCTTATCGCTTCAAAAAATATTTAATTTATAAAGGTATTCTTTCTGTTACGGAACATTATGGCAACTGGAAAGCCTTCATTAAAATCATCCACTACCATAATAGTGGTCATCTCAAAGTCATAATAAAATTATTAAGCCCATTTTTGCTATCAATGTTTTTTTTCCAAATTGAGACAGCAGTGATGCTTGCATTTCATTCATGAAAATAAGACAAAAGTCAGGGTCCATAAAATAATCATATGATTGACCTTGTGGTTTGTACATTAAAACAGGATTATTTTCAGTTGTTTTACATTCCTGTGCCCATAACTCGATACTAATACACAGCTTTCTAAAACTTAATTTGTAGTCGATACACCTTTCTAATAATTTTACTGCTAACTCTTTATCAAGTTTACTTATCCTTAGGTGTTGGATGTCATTTGAATATCCATAGTGTGATATAATCCTCTTTACACAATATTTATTATTACCTTTCCTTAATGTAATTTTGCTTATACAAGCAAAATTTAATTTAGAAGCACCTTGACTTTTTAAGTTTTGCTTTCTATTAGCAACATTTTCTTTACATTTCAATTTGGCTTTTTCATTACCTTAAATAAAACATATTTTATCACTTATCAAAACCAACTGTTTGTGTAATTTAATTATCTGTTACGAGACAACAATTTTTCTAAATTTTATTGTAGGTATAGTGTGTGGACGAGCAAGCATTTGTATAAAAAATTATGTACTAATATTTTTCATACATACCACTTCTACAACAACGGAAGTATTGTACTTCATCACCTGAGCCTAAAATGTTCTTTCGCCCGTAAAATAATTTGGCATTTGTCCTTACTTTCGACATCGGCTTTCCAAGATTTAAATTCTAAAAGACTTTATTTTAAACATTTTCCACGCAATTTTATAATTACAATACCTTGTATACTACGGAATTCTTTTTCTTCTTGTTCTATATTTAACTAATGTTCATTTTGTAAGTGATAAATAAAATCATTTCCAAAAAGACCAATCACAGTCCAAGCACAGAAAGTTAAATTTATTTCCAACATATAAATACACTTGCTTTTTAATATCGTGCTTGATTCTACAATGCTTGTTTAGACTAAATTGGGTACTAAATAATGTATTACAAATAATTAAGCCCAAAAACACTAGAAAAATAAAAATATAACCTAAAAATCCCACCTTGACCTAGAATCACTTGACATACGAATCAGGTGACCAACCCTGACGAATAGAAATAAAGTCCATCACGTGACACTTTTAGCCAATTGAATACATATACGGTATAAGTGGTTGCCTATGACATAGAGCATATTAGCTAATATCAAATAAAGATATTTCAACAAATTTGATACTAAAAATTTTTAAGTGTTACGTTTTGTATGTATTTTATTTTTAACTGCCCCGTAAGAGTTTTTACAGCTTATTATTAGAAAAAAACGCCATCTAAATTATATATTACTCGCAGGATTTCAAAAACTCCGCCTAAATAACCTATAACCAATAAGAACGCGGTTACCTCTGCAAGGTTTCTGGTCCTCTCATAAGTCATGATGCCCATTCGGACCAAACGGTTAGTGTTAATTGCATGATTTAAAAAAATTTATTATAAAACCAGATATTTTAGCCGATTTTTAATCTGTTTCTTAATCCAAGATGCCTAGATGCTTAGTTTGTTTTGTGCTACGGAGCAGATAACAAAAACGCCGGACAACTTTTGTACATTGCAAGATTTTCTAACTTCGAAGTTACTTATGCTATCTGAGGAGACCAAAAATATATTTCCCAACCCTACCTGTTAACCGGCGAGCCGCCACTAATAGCAAGTATAGATTAGATTACCCATTTTTAAACCCTCTGTACATATAAATTTAAAGAGAAATGTTTTTTAAGCTTTTTACTACATAATATTACCACCTATAACTCTTAATTATTCTATTAACCTGTATTAAATACCCGGCCCAGATGGGATGACGTCACTCGGCAACACTCAGGCTTTGTATTTCAGGTGGTGTTGCGGTTTCCGTTTCCGCATTTGTGGTTTTAGGAGTCTTTTATTTTGAATGGGACTGAGTATTGATTTTAGAATATGAGATGTAGCAGTGAAGCGTTGTCGCAGAACTCTTCCTGAAAATTTTGAGCCTTTATTCACTAAAATCGGTGCTGATTTGAGCTGTCGGTGCAATTTTGTCAAAAAAAAGCTCTCTTTTTGCCACTGTGCGCCGGGACGCGTATTGGCATTGTTTACCACAGTGCAGCGCATATACGGCGTTGGAACGCAGTAAAGAATGGCCAAAAGTTCGCCGCATGTATCCAGGCAAAGCTTACCGCGGTTCAGCACAAACTGAACGTTTTCAATTTTGTTGAATTTTAAGCCTAAACATTTTAGTTATTATTCGTCCAACCGATGTAATTTCTTGTGTGTCTTTCAATTGACTGATTGTGCAATAAAATAAACATATTTATTGAAAACGCGAAATGACTAATCAAGCCCATTGATAAAAATCAATTCGCAGCCGATTTGTTGACTTTTCCAATTTTCAAATAGCTAAAATCGATCTGACCTGACTGCGGTTTGTGAAAAAAAAGTGTCATGTGACATTCAACTCTCGTCAGGCAAAGTGTATAGTTTGTATATCGAAGGTGTTATTTAATAATCTTGAATCTGTATTATAGATATGACACATACGTTAATGATGATACATCGAGATGGAAGCTATGATGTAACATTAAGCTTTCGATATGTAAACAATATTTGAGGGTGGCATATTTATATTTAAAATACAAACATAAAAACAGTATTCGAGGGTGACAAATTTATATTTAAAATACAAACAATATTTGAGGGTGACAAATTTAAATTTAAAAATCTTGTAAAAAATACTTTTTAAAAAAACTTTTATTATTTAGATGTACTAAAACGAAAAAAATAAGTATAGTTTTTTCATTGGGGTAATGCTGAATGCTATTTCTGAGTGGACGTAGTTCGCGTGGGTGGATCCTAAGAAAAGTATTATCAAAGTTATCACTGAAACAGGTATAATATATTATGTTAAACTTATTGTCTTAAAAGCTTGTCGCGTAAATAGAAAAGAAAAAAATGCATACTTAGGTATTTACAATTTCTGCTAAACAAAATTAATGCCTTTATGAACTTTTCGCGCGTGACGAGCTTTTAAGACAGTTAATTTAACATAATATATTAGTATATCTGTTTCAGTGATAACTTTGATTCTTTGATACTACTTTTCTTAGGATCCACCCACGCTAACTACGTCCACTTAGAAATGGCATTCAGCATTACCACAATGAAAAAACTATACTTATTTTTTTCGTTTTAGTACATCTAAATAATAAAAGCTTTTTTTAAAAAGTATTTTTTAAAAGATTTTTAAATTTAAATTTGTCACCCTCAAATATTGTTTGTATTTTAAATATAAATTTGTCACCCTCGAATACTGTTTTTATGTTTGTATTTTAAATATAAATATGCCACCCCCAAATATTGTTTTTATATCGAAAGCTTAATGTTACATCATAGCTTCCATCTCGATGTATCATCATTAACGTATGTGTCATATCTATAATACAGATTCAAGATTATTAAATAACACTTTCGATATACAAACTATATACTTTGCCTGACGAGAGTTGAATGCCACGTGACACTTTTTTTCACAATCCGCAGTCAGATCACATCGATTTTAGCTGGTTGAAAATTGAAAAAGTCAACAAATCGGCTGCGAATTGATTTTTATCAATGGGCTTGTTAAGTCATTTCGCGTTTTCAATAAATATGTTTATATTATTGCACAATCAGTCAATTGAAATACACACACAAAAAATCACATAGGATTGGACGAATAATAACTAAAATGTTTAGGCTTAAAATTCGACAAAATTCAAAACGTTCAGTCTGTGCTGAACCGCGGTAAGCTTTGCCTGGATACATGCGGCGAACATTTGGCCATTCTTTACTGCGTTCCAACGCCGTATATGCGCTGCACTGTAGTAAACAATGCCAATACGCCGCCGGCGTAGCGCACTCGACATCTAGTACGAGGTTATTATAACAAAATTAATAAGGTGTAGGTTAGTCTAATGAGGTAGGTTTTTGAGAAATTCTGGCCGAAATCAGAGTCCGGACAGCGGATCCCAATTGGTAAATAATATAATATAGGATTATATTAGATCCTAAATTACATGATTGTTGTAATATTATACGGTTTTACTAAGCTTGCCTTCCCCCAATTTTAACAAAGACCCAAGATCACCGACTTTGATATGAATATATTTTATACACAAAATCACATTTTAATGACCCTTTTTGCATTTCAATTTTTTAACCCCCCTCCTTCCTCTGACAAATTGTGCTCTCCACTGTCTAATGCTTCATAATTACATATTTATTTTGCTTTTAAGCATCCCTTAAATAAGTCTACACAACCTACCCTAGGATAGATTATACATAGTATTATAGTAATGTGATGATTTTCGATTATTTTTGAAGAATATGTGCAGTTTAAATGTAAACTGAAACAGAAAAATATTGTAAGTTAAGAGCTTAATGGTAAAGGGTGATATATAATAACTCGTAATTAATACCAGTGGTGGCTCGTGAGGTATTAAACTGGGTGTTCAACTCGGTGGTTATACCAAAAAAAATACGAAGAGAAATATTGCAAAAAAATGCATACCAATTTAAGCTTATCTATGTAAAAAGTAAATTCTCCTGTTCTTCATTTTTGCAAAAACCTCCATTACGCGATTAAAATTTAAAATCTGGTACTGGATTTTAATCAAAAAATTGTCACGGGATCTTAATTAAAATACTAAAACCCTGGCTTCATTATTAATTATGCAGCTATATTTATTAATTTAAAAAGAAATAATTGATATTTTACACATTTCTAAAATACTCAAAGTGAGACATACCTGTATACTGTCTAAAAGCGTGTGGCCGGAGGAAAATGGCTCGGGATGTCGTAGACTCGCTTGCGTCGAGGTAATGACTGACGTCCTACGGCTGTTCACTGCCTCGAGGTCGACCACTTCCAGCCCTACCGCCGGGCTGACGTATCGACATGCGTCGAACGTTGCGTAGGAAGGGGTGACCCGGGAACGAGTGAAAAGCAATTTTGGTGACACTTTCCCCCTCCACGGAAAACAAAAATCTGAAGGATTTTTGTGTCTCAATTCCCTAATTCTATTCTCTATTACAATAAAAAAACAATCTCCTTTGGGTTTAATAAAAAAATAAGAATATACAATTTAAAAAGCTGCATTTTTTGCGTTTGTCTTCATTCTTTCTCTTCTTCCTCCCGGCAGGTCTTCCTCCCTCTTGTTTGATTTGTCCCTAGTGTGGTCCGCATGTGTTGTGGTCCCAGGGTGGGCTTGTCCCCCGCTGGCACCGTCAGTGGTCCGCTGGCCTGGAAGGTCGTCGCCGTTCCCCAGGTTGCGGTCCCAAGGCGTTGTGGTCCCATGGTGTTGTGGTCCCAAGGTGTTGTGGTCCCAAGGTGTTGCGGTCCCAAGGTGGGCTTGTCACCCTCTGGCACCGTCAGGGGTCCGCTGGCCTGGCAGGTCGTCGCCGCCCCCTGGTTGGCTCGCTTCTTAGGACCTCAGTGGTTTGTGTACATGAAAAATAAAACAGGGAGTTAGACGCTACAAAAACTATTTACACAATTTATGTACAATTTTATATTTTACAGTGAAGCAGTAATTTCTTTCCCGTCCAACTTCTGTGTTTGGCCCCCGTGGCCACCCAGCCCGACCGTGCTCGGAACAATTACCTTTCTTTAAATAATTTCACCGCTTAAAACTTTACTTTTTCCAAAAATTTTCCGCAAATTACTTATTTCTCCCCCTCCCCTACCGGAAAAAAACACGATTATTTAGAGGCTTTACTCATTACTCTTTATCCCTTAACAAACACAAAAACAAAAATAACGACACAGCATCATTGAACATTGCCAGATTACGCGTGTTGATCAGGCACGCTTTCAAGCAACGCTCAACTGCACAGAGCCTCGTGCAACCGTTCACGATCTCTCTTACTTTTTTCTCTTAACACAAACGTTTAATTTTTCACTCTCTATATTCCTTTAACACCTATATCCTCTATATACCTTATACCTCTTTAATTACTTGGGGGAAAAAATCAAAATACTTTTAATTTATTTTACTACCTATTTTCACTAGCGGCTTTCAAAAACAAAAAAAATAACTATATGCATTGTTCCTACTACTCTTCAAAATTATATGGTTCGTGGTACGGGGCCAATCTATATACATGGACTGTTTCCTGTTTAGCTCTTGCTCCTTCACCTCTCTGGATAATGTAATTTACGGGCGATGCTTTTCTTACTATTACAAATGGTCCGTGATACTTGCACTGCAACTTGTCACTTTTTCCTTTCTTTCTAATGTAAACTCTAAGTTTGACTTTATCTCCAGTTTCATATGTCACTTTTTTGTGGTTACTGTCATATCGGGTTTTGTCCTTTTTCTGTTTCATAGTAACATTTCTTTTTGCTTCCTGTCTATGTTTCTCTATATTCGGGTTCGGAATAAGCATAGTGGCTGATTTTAAAAACATGGCGTCCGGTGTAAGCTGTGGGTTTCCTCCAAAAACTAAATAAAATGGCGAAAACTGCGTTGTGTCCTGTTTACTTGAATTATAGGCAAATGTTACCATTGGCAGGTACTTATCCCAGTCATCCTGTGACGTAGACACATACAGGCTGAGCATATCTGCTACGGTTTTGTTAGATCGCTCAGTTAGCCCATTAGTCTGCGGGTGGTATGACGTAGTGTATACATTTTCTGCGCCCATATTTTGCACCATTTTTCTTACCAATTCTGACCTAAAAACTTGACCTCTGTCGCTCAATATTTTTTTTGGTACTCCATGTATGCTTATTACTTGGTCCACCAGAAACGCTGCTATTTCTTCTGCTTTTGCACTTGGTATTGCTTTGGTTATTGCATAACGGGTCACATAATCTGTACAAACAACTATATTATTATTTTGACTTTTTGTTTTTGTTAGGGGTCTTAAAATATCTATGCCTATCATTTCGAAAGGCTGCAAATCATCAATCTTTATTGGTTGCAGATCACCTGCTGGTTTTTCATTGTTTGGCCCTTTTCTCGTCTGACAATCAGGACATCCCCTAATAAATTTCTTAACGTCAAGATGCATTTTATCCCAATAATAGCGTGTATTTATTCTGTCGTAAGTTCTTGCATATCCTAGGTGTCCTGACAATGGCTCACAATGCAGCTGTTGCATCAGTTGTGCTTTCAGTCCTTGAGGGATTACCAACTTGTCCTCCTGGTTTGGGATAGCCGACTTTTTATATAGCACACCATCTTTCACTGTAAAATTTTTTGCACGACGTTGCAAATGTGAATTGCCATAATTCGGATCCTGGACAGCCTGTAGTAAGTCTGACACGACTGTATCTTCTTCCTGGAACTCTGTGATGTCCACTAAGGGTAGCAAAAATGTGGGAATTTCATTGGCATCATACTCGTCCTTTAGTGTTGCCTGTACACAGGGTTGTCTGGAAAGACAGTCTGCGTCTTGATTGCATTTTCCTGATTTGTGGATTATTTCGAAATCAAATTCTTGTAGTTTGCAGCTCCATCTAGCTAATCTCCCTGTGACATTTTTGAGACTTTTTAGGTAACACAGTGGCTGGTGATCCGAAAAAATTTTTATATGTTCTCCCCAAATATAGCTTCTCAGATACGTTAGACTCCACACTATGGCTAGACCTTCTTTTTCTCCAACTCCATAATTTTTTTCGGCTTTTGTGAGCGTTCTAGACACATAGCAAATGGGATGCATTTCCTCGTTCATTTTTTGTAAGAGTACTGCTGCTATCCCTTGGTCTGATGCGTCTACATGTAGCTCTTTTTCTGCGTTGGGAAGGTAGTGGGTTAACACTGGAGGCGATTCTAATTTTCTTTTTAATATCTGGAAAGCTTCTTCTTGAGCTGCTGTCCACCAAAACGGTGTATCTTTCTTCAGCAAATCGTATAACGCCCTGGCAATGACACTAAATTTTTCTATAAATTTTCTGTAGTAGTTGGCGAGCCCTAGAGAACTTTGAAGTGTTTTTTTATTTCTTGGAGTTGCAACATGGTGTACTGCTTCAAGTTTTGAAGAATCTGGAAGAATACCTCGCTCACTAATGGTGTGGCCTAGTACTGTTAGTTCTTTAAACGCAAACTGGCACTTAGCTGGTTTTAGTTTTAGACCAGTTGCTTTTAGTTTTGATAGTACTGTTCTTAGGTTCTCGTTATGCTCTGCCAAATTTTTTCCATAGACTAAGATGTCATCTAAGTACGTCATTGCTCCATTCCACTTCATGTCTCCCAAAATTGCGTCTGCCAACTGCTGAAAAGTGCTTGGTGCTGTTGTAAGACCAAAAATTAGTCGGTTAAATTCGAACAAGCCATCGGTAGTGACGAATGCCGTTTTATGCCTGTCTTTCTCATCAATTTCTACTTGCCAGTACCCTGAAAACATGTCCAACGTAGTAAAATATCTAGCTTCTCCCAGGTAGGTCAAAATATCGTCTATAACTATAACAGAACCTCATATCTCCATCTTTTTTGGGAACTAGGACTACTGGACTGGAATACGGACTTACAGATTTTCTTATTACCTCATTTTCCAACATTTCTTCTACTTGTTTATTAATAATTCTTCGCTCTGTGTGAGACACCCTGTATGGTCTGGAAACCACTGGAACGTCATCGGTCGTCTCAATTCGGTGCTTCACTAAATCCGTTTTTCCTAGGTCGCTGATGCTCCAAGCAAAAGTATCTTCAAAATCTCGAACTAACTTATTTACACTTTGAAAGTCATTTTTACACAAATCCCTATTTACATTATAACTTTTTATTAAATTATCGTTCGGTAATGTCACTAAAGTTTCGCTTATATTTTTTATAGAGTCACTATCTGCTTTAAACGCGATGCATGTGCCTGCAAAAAGTTTTTTTGTTTTTCTACCGTAGTTTTTTATTTCGGCGTACCACGTCAAATTATCACTAAACATTTTATTAATTTGGAGTCCATTTTTTATTAAAAAATCATAGTTCGGCTTAAAGTTTATTTTTCACCAGTTTTTTTAAAGTTCACTTCGCATTTAATAATGTCTTTCGCAATTACCGTATCACTACGCAACGTAATTTTCGCATTGTCTGTTCTGCAGTTTTCAATTTCTACAGGTAGCTCATCCCAAAAACAACTATTTACATTACTGATTTGATTATTTACAATTTCTTTATGACTAGTATTATCTCCTAAATTCATTGCCAAGGTAACTACTTCATTTTCATCCGTTTTCAAACTAATTTCGTTCGCTTTTAAATTTATCATAGCTTCGTGGGCCTTAAGAAATTCTAATCCTAATAAAACGGGTTGGGGTAGATTTTCTATAACTAATGCTTCCAAGGAAAAGGTACAACCAATAAAACAAACATTTATTTCTGCGTAACCAATAATTTTTACCAGCGAACTATTCGCTACTTTAATAAAAGTTATGCCTGTGCCGGGCTTTATTTCATTTTTATTTACATATTTACTATCTACAATATTTTTAACTGACGCAGTGTCTATTATAACCTTAATATTTACATTATTTAAACTTCCTTTTACGGAGAGAACATCTGTTGCTGCTTCATGCTGATTCTGATTTTCTTTATGTTTCTGGACAGTGCTTATGTGTGTTAACACTGTCCGTTGGAGTTTTCCGACTGCTGTTGTTGTTGCCAATTTTGATATCTACTAGTTTGCTGCTCTGGCCGGCGGCCATTTTGTTCTTGACCATTTTGATTTGGCGTCCATCTTGGTCTTTGGTTTTCTAAATTTCGTTGACCCCTGTAGTTTTGGTTATTTCTGTTCTGCGGGATGCTGAAACAAACTCTTGCCTTGTGACCTGGTTTTCCACACTGAAAACATACTGGCCGACTGTCGGTAGTACGTGGTTGCCAGTTTTTAAAATTTCGGTTTTCTCTTCTGTCTTGATTTTTATTTAGCATCGCTTTTCCAATTTCTTCTCTCACAACTTGTGTAATTTCCTCCATTAAATTCGATCCCGTTTTTTCTGGCTGAACCTGCTGACTCGACCCTGTTACTTTTTCTGACATTGACAGCTGTGCGAAAATTTCCGAAGCATGGCTTATTTCTTTTTCAGCGTCGTTTATGGTTTTAACGAGCTCTTGTACTTCAGCAAAATTTTTTGGCTGCCTAAGCTTGATTTGGTAGGCGTATGTGGGTAGTAGACCTTGTTCAAAATGTTCCCTTCTAATTTCGTCCTTCATTTTTGGATCTACTTTGTCGCATAAGTACACCATTTCCCGTAAATAATTCATTACGTTTTCACCTGGCTGCTGTCTTCTATAACGTAATTTTAGTTTTGTTTCGTTTACATACGTGCTAAACGAAAATTCTTTTTTCAGGTCTTCTACTGTCGCTTTCCAATCGGAACCTGGGTTTCGTATTGCATAAATTTGCAACCATGTTTGCAAAACTGGAGCTATTGCTACTGCTATTTTCCGCTGAAATTGACGACTGTATGCTTTCCGGCGAGTTATTAAATACTAATCACGTTCTAACACTTTCTTTACTTTTAGGGGTTGATGACGTTTCAACAACTTTGTCGTTTTCTTTAGTACTACTTATTCCCTTATTTTCCGCTTTATTTTCACTTTCGGTTACTTTATTTTTATTTCCTGCCTTCTTAGAATGACTTCTTAACACCATTAATTTTTCCATGTAGTAAGAAAAGTGCACATTTTAAAAAATAACGCATCCTTAAATATTAAAACCGCGATCCAAAATTTATTTTTAAGTCTTTTTCCAAACTAGTAAAAAAAATACGTAGCAATTTTCATACTGTATAACTGGCATAATTTTAATTTTGCTTATTTTTAGAATTCAAACCCAAAAAGGCAGAAGATATTTGTTAAATAAAAACAACTCAATAAAGTTAAAAACAAATTTTAAACAAGTTTTCTACCGGCATTAGTTACTAAAAAAAAACCCAATAATTAAAAAAAAATTCAATATGTATTTTACAGAATTAAAAATCATTTGAAAATAAACTAAGTTTTTCCAACGAAAACGAACCTAAATGTAACATAAGCCAATAAAATATTTGTTTAAAAATGCTCTAAATAAATTTCAACTATAAAACGTTAAAAGCATGAAAGATTGTTCACTTCACACGGAATGTACGTAAGAAAACATTTGGTCAATCCGCAAAAAATAAAAAACGATAACCTTGATCATGACCTTTTTAAGAATTTTTTACCAGCAAATATCATTTTAATAATTTTATATCTATTTCAAAAATACATTTTTCCCTGTAAAACAAAATATTAAATCGATACCTATAAGTAGTTTGCGAATTTTGCAAAAATTAATAACGAAACCAAAAAGGCAATTATTCAGAAAACACGGCCGTTCTGGCCGAAACACGGCGCCTCGATCAAAATTGTCACGGGATCTTAATTAAAATACTAAAACCCTGGCTTCATTATTAATTATGCAGCTATATTTATTAATTTAAAAAGAAATAATTTATATTTTACACATTTCTAAAATACTCAAAGTGAGACATACCTGTATACTGTCTAAAAGCGTGTGGCCGGAGGAAAATGGCTCGGGATGTCGTAGACTCGCTCGCGTCGAGGTAATGACTGACGTCCTACGGCTGTTCACTGCCTCGAGGTCGACCATTTCCAGCCCTACCGCCGGGCTGACGTATCGACATGCGTCGAACGGTGCGTAGGAAGGGGTGACCCGGGAACGAGTGAAAAGCAATTTTGGTGACAATAATATCCTCGAAAACAACCTACTAGCCGTCTAGGCTCCCGCGTATATCACCATTCTATCACCTGACTACTGATGTGATTCAGGTGCATTGTGCAGTGCACGCCAGAATGCTAAAATCTGCATTATTTTGACACGACGATGTTTTGTCGTAGTAAATGTAAAATTTGAAATTATAATAAAAAAATTAAAACAAATTATGGTTGATGTGTTGATCCTACACAAAAACCGCCACCGATTAATACCTATAATGTAGGGATTGCGATCCCGCTACAAATTTATAATTGCAGTATTTGCGAGACTACAATTTTATATGAATAAAATTGTAGTATCAAGTTTCTCGCGGGATAGCAGAATCAGCGAGATTCCACAAACATGGATATAAATCATCCTTAAAGGGTTTCTCTTTTGATATGTATATTAGGGACTTTTTCATATATTTGCAACATTTATGTGAAGAGTATTCGGTTCTAATACAATGATAATAACATTGTTTATAAATTTATTTTCTGCTTTTTAATAACTTTTTTAATTTTCAAAATACATTTGTGTTTTCTTTAAATCTTTTTTCAATTTTAACTCGGTTTTTCTGCTTTAAAATAAATACTAAGTAATATTTGTTGCTATTATTAACACGAAATCCAGGCTTCGTATTGCGTGATTTTTAGAGTCAAATGACATTGGTCTGATGAGTCCGGTGGCCGAGTTGGTACGGCGCCAGCTTTGCAACCGAGGGGCGCGGGTTTGAATCCCGCTTCGACCATGGATATTTTGTGATTGTTCTTGGAAGGTGGCAGAGGAATTCTTCCTCGACCGAGGTGGTACCACCCCACACATCCCCTTAAAAGGCTGGTGAAATCCCTACGGATGTTTCCAGCGCTGGATGTGTGAGTCGATTCCCCAGTACTCCCACGGTATATAGTACTTAGACTTCGGTCTTCGTGGGCTGTCAGAAAATAAAAAAAATGTGTACGCTTCAGCTCCGTAATCCCATTCAAGCGACACTGGACTAACGTGCGGGATCCCGGTATTTTGAGATCTCGGTATCCTGGTATTACAATCCCTACTCAGGTCCAACATTCCATATTTTAAAACGGAATTAATCCCATCCTTAGATTATAACGTCAATGCAAGCGGCCATAAATAACAAGGATAAAATATTTCATTATTTTTAAAAATGAGACACGTGCACACATAATTCTGGAACATACTAAAGGTGCTAGTATTGCTTTAAATTGAACATAAGAGCAATAAGAAAAAATTGTCTAGTTATAGAAAATGGAATTAAATCAAAAATGCAATAAAATCCAGAATTTATTTCATAATAACCCAATCTTTATTCATTGAAAATAAATAGCATTTACATGTGTTACATTTTTTATGGTTTGTCATCAGTAAGTACCTTTTACCATATCATTGGTTAATTACATTAAAAAAATATGTTGCAAATAGGAAATCGTTCCGAATCTAATTCGATTGAATATACGATCCTTTTTATGACTAGATCCTTGAAAGAATATTAAAAATTAAAAAAAAAACATTGTTACTCTTTAGCACCGTCAGTAATTAATTTAAAAATGTAAAGCAGTGCTTAGAAGCTAAGCTTAGAAGTGTTTCGAAATAATTTTGCAATTTTTTGTAATCACGCCTTATTTCAAGCATACAAAAAGGCTTGGCTTTGCGTATTCTACAACATTGCTAGTTCTGATTTTAGAGATGGTTGTTCTGTAAAAAACGTTTTAATTTTTTAAATCCTTCTTTGAGTGTAACTTTAACAGTACTCTATAAACTAAATATTTAAAATCTTAATTTAGTTAAAAATATTGGCATACATTTTTCACATTTAATATTTCTGTACTTAGCTTTTTTTCTACCTAACAGATGATATTTGATTAAAGTTATAAAAAATAATATTCCGGTATATTTGAAGACGACAATTAACCATATACATACATTTTTTTTTTTTAACATTAACAAAAATTAGGTATTTTTTTTTTTTTTTTTACATAATAATAAAAATTAAAATATAATAATTATAAATAAAAAATTTTATCCAGATCTGACTCAGCTGATATTGTCCCCAAAACCGCTGCAGTATTTCCCCTCTGTATTGCAATGCTGATCCTCTGGAGAATGAAGCTTTTTGCTTTTTCCTGTTTAATGTTTTTACATATGTCATCAATTAGTTTTTTAGCTTCATCTCCCAGGGGACCAAACGTCTCAACACTAAAAGGTACGAAAATAAACCGATCTTCAAGTTCTTTATATTTGGCTCTCTTCTGTAGTTCTCCTCTGCGTGCAGCCTCACCTGATTTTTGTGAAGTTTTATTTAAATACGAATCTGCAAGAGTGTCCCTGCACGTAGCGTCCCACAGAAGTGCTCGGCCTCTCCTCCATGGCACCAAAGTCATCCCATCAACCCGCTTTCCATCGCCCCGACATATACCAGGCGGCTCTAAAACTGCAGGGAAATCAGCAGTATTTAGAGTCCGTCTGATAATGCTATTAATCATTCTATGTCGAGCCACACGACCTGCACTTTTTTTGCAGCAGAGACCATGATGGCCATAAATATCTACTGTTTTGCCGCAAGTACAGGTATGTGGCTCACACACAGGTTGACCAAGCCGTAAGGCAATAGAAATGCGGAAGGAAGAGCGGTCTAGAAGATTTCCTAATGCAGAGGAAGGCAGGGCTTTGAGCCAAGCAGAACTTTCAGGTTCTTGTAATGCCAAAAGACGCGCCCTATCCTTTGAAGAATTTGTACTTAATAGAATTTTATTTAAGGAAGCTTCACAAAGTTTATTGTCGAATTCTTTTTGTGTTTTTAATTTCGAAAGATCTGAAACAATACTTAAATTTTTAAAAGAATTTAGAGCTTCATAATAAACAGAATCTTGGAAGGACAGGATATAAGGAGACAAAATAGCAGAAAGAAGAGGAGAGACATCATTACAACTACCCAAAAAAGCTGAAAAACATAGAGTAGAAGAATCTCTTATCCCTAAACCACCCAATTTCAATGGTAAGCATGATAAACTCCAAGCAGTAGAATTTAACATACAATTTGTAATATCTTCCAAACAAGTTTTCAAAGAAAAATCAAAATCTTGAAGACAGTTGAAAACTTTCCAACAGGGAGCACAACGAAGTAAGTACGTTATTCTAGGGACTGCAAAAGAATGTCTAAGAAGGAAATAAGTAATATGAGAATCAGTAGATGAGAGATTTTTTGCAAGTCTTTGGAAAATTGAAACTTTTGATTTTAAAACTTCTTTAATCTTGTTATTACTAAAAGGGCATCCAAGCAATGTTAAATTTTCCAGATCGACTTTAGAAAACAATTTAATAGTTTGGTCATATTGAAAATGTGAATAATGAAGATTGTTTGACTCGTATATTGTTGAAAATTCACATTTTTTGTAATTTATTTGAAGGCCAATTTCTAAACAAGAGGATTTTAAAAAATGAAAATCCTGAAGAACTATTTTTGGGTCTCCAGCAAGGGTTCCATCGTCGAGATACCATAAATTAATTTCCGATTTTAGATTTAAAATTATTGGATGTAGAGCTAAACAAAACAGTGGCGGACCTAATGGGTCCCCTTGTTGGACACCTCTTTGTGAGGAAATTATTCGATTTCCAAAAGATAAAAAAGAAGGACTTTCATAGCACTGAGAAATAAAACTGTAAAAATTAGGTATGTATTCTTTCACTCTAGACAAAATTGTTTCCCTATTTACCATATTAAAAGCATTGTAGAAGTCAATCTTTAAAAGTGCCGTGTTAGAAGTATGTGGAAAAGAAAGGTAACGACGAATGGAATGAACTATACCCTCACAACCACTTTTTGTCCCAAAACCCAATTGATGAGGACGAAAAAATGTGCCAAGAAATTCATAGATAGAAGAACAAACTAATTTTGCAGCTAGTCTGCGTAAACATAGCCCTACAGCTATTGGACGGATGCGTCCATCTTTTTTATTAAAAGCACACAAAGATGCGCCATAAAATATTGGAACAATAATTTTGTGAACAAGACCATTAAGAATAAATTTTATAAATAACTCAAGAGAAAGTAGTAGGTTAGAAGAAGAAATACCTAATTTTTCGTTCAGCAAATCCTTCAAATGTTGGGGCCGCAGCCCATCGAGACCACCAGCTGAGCCCGGTCTAAATGAAAAAATAGCTTTTTTAATATCTGTCAAACTAAAATTAATAAAATCTTTAATTTCTTTAGTAAAATCTTGAAAAATCTGTTCTTTTTCATGTTGTGGGTGCTTTTGTACAAGTTTATTAAAAGTTTCTTCATCTTTTTGAGCTAAAGTATCGTCAGAGGAAAAAAGACGGATCGCACCTTGGATATCACCTTCCGCAATCTTGGATTCCACTTTTTTGTAAATACTATTGACATTACTTTCTTTTCTAAATTGTTTTTCCATGGAATTATTTTTTTTTTGGTTTATAAAATTCCAAAAAAGGGAAAATAGGTAGCTTCTTCGTATTTCTCCATATCGACAAATTTTCCTTCATTATTGAGGTCAAAGACTTGTTGCTCATTTTTCTATTTCTTTCTGGAATTTTCATGACAGCATACGGAAAGACAAACAGATGTATCCATGATTCAGGGTTGTTCTCAGAAACACTACTTTTTAAAAGAGTGTTAAGTTCTTCTGCGATGCATGCACGTGCACCAATAGGGATCCTTTTAACAACAGGAACGGATGACTTTAGTGAAACTAAAAAATTGTTTATTTCTAGGGAATCGATGGTTTGATTAGATGTCTTAATATTCTGATTTTTATGTTTCATAATTTTGTGTTGACTTAAACTCTTTTTATTCTTAAGATGTTTTTCACATATGTCACATTTTACTTCATGAGAATTTTCGAAAGTAGAAGAGTTTTCTTTGGAAGACAGAATTAAGCTTGTAGATGATGCTGAAACCAATGACTTCTCTGAGGAATTTGAATGTATTTTAGAATTGTGAATTTTTAGGCCGGTGTTATTTTTAAATGATTTATCACAGATTTTGCAAGCTGTATTATTTTCTTTTGGTGTTTGATTTAAAGGAACAATTAAATCGAAATGCCCTGAATCTGGATTTCCGGAAAATAAAAGATTTATTGTTTGCGAATACTGAAACTTACTAATTTGCAATCCATTACCTTCTAAATTTAAAAACTCATTCAAATTATCTCTGGAATTTACGAAATATACATTAAAACTTGTTTTATGAATTTCTGGCATAGCCAAACATTCGAAAGCAGTACCATAACTTCCATCCATTAACATATAATTACAATAATTTTCCTTTGAAACATTTTGGTCTTCTAAAAATTCATACAAATTTTCCCAATTTTTCCTAATATATTCCACAGATTCTTCTCTTATTTTGTAATGGAAATTCTCACTGTTATTTAGGTATTGACTGAAAGCACGGAACAAACAATTCCCATCACCTTTAATAGAAATTCTTTTGAATGTTTTCATACAAAAATTTTCAAGAAAATAAAAATTAAATTTGACACTATGACAAGTGTCAGAAAATTTTGTATTAAAATATTTCTAAAAATTTTTATCTTTGATGTTTGATGGTAAACTTCTATTTGCTGGAAAACTAGGAGCATGCAGCTTCAACTTCAACAGACGTAAGGTCATTAATATTCTTAAATAGCCACAAAATATGAAGATGTATTTGAAAGAACTTTTCACGATTGTTCTGTCTTTTTTGACAACTTGATCAAATAAAAAAATATAATATAAAATAATATCAAATTTAATATGGCCTCGCAGTTAACCTCTTATAGGTTCCATGACTAAAGCTATGGTGTCAGTTCAGTCATATATTACCCCAATACCTAAATTCTATTGTCGAAAACATAAATAGCAAGCAGGTGGTGTTCTTAATTTACAGAAATAAAACATGTATATTTCGCATGAAAAATACCTATATCAATTTTACAGGAACTGCAGTTTTATGATCCCTATTCCAAAGTTTCTTATGATAAACACATATGCTCTGAATATGCTGGTCTATGTTTTTCCATTTTTCCTCTAACCTGAGTGCTTGAAGCAGTAACGGCCTTCCTTTACCAGGAAATCTAGAAAATAATGTCATATTTATTGTATATTGTATATTTATTAAAAAATGAAGATCTATAATTCCGAGTTACTGTATTTGAAAAGCGCTTAGACGGCAGTTCGGTGTTCCACATAAAAACATTTCTAAAATTTTCCTCAAAAAAACAAAGATTTATTAACTGAAGCAGAAAAAAATATTCTGAAACATTTCTAAATTGTAAGAAGAAATTTTACAAATAAAATATTTTTACAGAAAAAAATAGAAATTTTTTTTTGTTTTTCCAAATAATTTTAAATTATTTACGTAGCCATAAAATTAAATTCTGACCAGCTAAGTTGCACCCGGGCGGCGTCTACCTCTCTCAAAAAACGAGGGGAGTAATTACCCCCATTACCCTCCCGATAGGACCATTCTTGGTTATAATTATTCTACAACACCTAACATCTTTTATGACTTATTATGATAAAAGCCTACCACGTTTGTTCTACACAAATACGCAATTCAAGAATTTTCCGATAAAACGTATTATTTTGAACGGCTTTATCCAGTCGGCTTAATTCCAAGTGACGAGGTAAGTCGACAAGATAATCTCATTTATGTGTGGCCTTCTTAGGTCAGTCGGCAATTATCAAAAATCCCTGTGGAAAACGGAAGACCGCGTAACTGTTATTAGTTTTTCGACAAGAAAAGGAAAGTTTTATCCAGTCCTGTTAAGTAATATTTTAAATACTTGCGTTTTCAAAATGTCATTTTAAAGATACTACATATATAGCTCGTGGCCTTCAATAATGGTACAACTCAAAAACACTTTTTTTTAATTTTGAAGAAATTTTTAATATTTTCTACTATAAAATATCACCTCAAATTTTGTTAGCAAACAAAAACTGTTCCGATAGCCGGCCTATTTGGTACATAGACATAGAAGAGAAGAGAGAAGATACCTATCTTGTAAAAAGCACAAGAAAAAGTCATAAAACACAAAAGAAACAGATTAAAACAAATTTTTGTTAAAATAGCGCCGAGAAAATTTACAACGTCCGAAATTGGGAAACAAACTCTTTTTGAACCAAGGAATAGTTTCGAAAATTATACATATATATTTCTGTATAAATATAGCGGATCTCGTTGCAATATATTCTATTTTAAAATGTCGATTCAGTTGCTACTATCGGTGACTAGAGCAATTTCCAACAAATCAAAGGTAGTAGTATATATTGATAAAAACTTTTAAAAAATGCGAAAGATTGGTGCGATAAAAATAAAACAAAATTTATTCCTAAAAAATATAGTAAAATATCGCCCTAAAATTTTTTGTAAGGTTGTTGCCCAATTAATAAACAATTATTCAAAACCGAATTAATCATCTACTGTTGTTTCAAAAGAAACCCAAACACGAAGACAAAATAACAACGATGAAAATGGATCAGACAAATCAAAGGTAATTCTCAAAATTATGAGCGTCAGCATCTAGAATCGTTGCTTAGATTCCAGCAAATTTTGATTAGCCCACGGACAATTTTGAAAGGGCTGGTAGACACATATACTTTATTTTAATACACATCTAGCTAAAAATTGTTTACTTCTAGAAGAACTAGGCTCCCATTACACGACACACTTTATAGTCTGGACGTTAAATGACTAAAAGAACTTCTTATGTATGAAAAAATATATTATAAGATCAATTGATAAAATGAAATAGGTAAAGCAAAGCAATCAATCCATACAATAGTTATTTTCCAGGAGGATACACCTGCAACTACGATTGGTCGAGGTAACTTTTTATAGTGGTACTGCATCTCATGGTATGGTGTCAGTTCCATACACTCCTTTGGCCCTAGTACGACATGTTCTACGAATTACAAATAGTAACCTATATTGTAACGACTAGTTTTTCCCCTTCGACAGAATTGTTTTATTTTTCCTCAGCACTTTCTTAATCCTTGAACCTTCCTGGATTGCTGCTTGCTTTCTGGAATTTTCTGATTTAACAAGATTTTAGGCCTTAAACCCCTTGTCCAATAAAAGAGAATTCGAGTACTTTGTGAAGGCCCTATTTTCCATTTTCCTGTGTGGCATTTATTGATCCGCTATGAGTCAACATCCAACTTTGTTGATCTTGGATGCCATCCTATAAATTTCTTCCGTATAGTTTTCCTTCGTTGGTTTACGTTAATCTAGTTTATTTGGCCGGTTCGGGGCGTTTTGTTTTTGGCAGAAGCCTATTTACTAACCCGCTTACTAACTTCGAGGTACTTAGCTCGAAGTCCTCAGTAGCTATAAAACTCGACACATTAACACTAAATTTCGAATTTGAATTTATCCAGCTAGTTCTGAATTTTCTATTTTTCAATTTTCTTACTTGTTTAGTCGTCCACGTGTACCTCGTTACACGGACTGAAAGGGAAGTGCATGTTATCAATTTAATCAGGCCTGTAATTTAATATAATTTAACACCTTGTCTAAAAGAAGAAAGAAGGAAAACATTATTTGTTACTAAAATATATTTATAGGTATGTATCTATACAGCCATATATAGGCCATGTGGCCTAATTATCTACCAATATATTACGAATTTTGTTGGAGTCTATATTTAATTTTGCCTTCATTTTGATCTGGTGCTAAATTTTGTGTTATCGTTATATGTTATCTTAGCTACGAGCTTGAACTTCTATTATTTATTGCAGTTTTCTTTTATTTTTGATAATATTTTGTACAGCCTATAAATTTTATACCAAGTGTAGGCAGGAGATTAGTAGATTTTGTTTACTACATGCTGCAAATGCATGGTGCACTTTTCATGTCTGCTTAAATCTGTAAAACCAAATTTACTCAACTTTTCTAGTGTCAGTAATGGCAAATGAAATTACATATTTTTTTTAATATGACTTAACATTAATATATAATATGGTTTTCTTTAAAATGACATATTAATACAAGGTTTATTATTGTCATTAAATTACAGTTGCCAGTTTTTTTCCAAATTACTCCCATTTCATTGTTATCAGTTTGTTTACATAATTAAACCAGCGACTTAATTGTTCCTTCCTTATTTTGTTAGGTTTCGTTAGAGTGGCAGACTTCCAGCCACTTGCCGACCAATCTCACATAGACCTGGATGGTCCGTTGTTTTTCATCTTCATACTATCCATGAAGGCAGCAAGCCTAAGTACTACGATACCGTGGGTTGTGCTGGAAACATCCATAAGGATTTCACCAGCCCCTTAAGACGATGTGTGATACCTCCTCGGTCGAGGAATAATTTCTTTACCACCTTTCTTCATTTAGCACGCATACACCATACACATGCTGCATTCATACTGACGATCACAAACTACCAGACCTGTACTTTAAAAAAAATGGGACAGCACCGGAATCGAAGCAGGTGCGGCGCCGTGGTCGAGTGAGGCCGCATTGCATTTCTGCGGCGCGACCCACCGAGCCACCGGCCGGTCTTATACCACACTTACCTTGGCACCATGACCCATGCGATTATAAATGTTACCGGGAGTATAGTGTAAGCCTTACCAGAACCAGCCAGTGCTGTTGATGAACATCCAAGTGGTACAGTCCTTACCTCCTCCAGTCCGCTGAAGAACATTTTACCGAACGCATCAAATCTTCTTCTTGTAAGGCCAGGACCTTTACACACTCATTCACACATTATATTGTTGCTTTTACGGTAATCTTCCTGTATATATCTAACCGAAACCACATTCGGTTTGGAGCAGGGTCACTTTCAAAATTTTATCCTTCCCGTCAAGTAGTTTTTGAGCTATTACATCAATAAATAGACTGATAGAAATGGGAGATATGTTGTTTCATTATATAGAGGTCCTAAAATGTCAAGGTTTCATAAGATCTCAAAAAGTCATTTTTCCTAATTACAATACTTTCCTTCTTGCGGAGAAAATAAATAAATGATATCATAAGCCAGTTACAGAAAATGTTGTGGAAATCATTTGCATGGTTTTACAATCTAAAAAATATCAGAATATGTCCCATTTCACAAACATCTGTTGTCTATTGTAATAGATAATTGTCATTTTTTTGCTAAATTTCTCTATAAAACTAGGTTCGTGACTTGCAGAGCTAAGTACAGTTTTGTATACAGACCTAAATCTGTATCCACTATTACAACGAAAAAATGTATTCTAAACCGTCGGTTGCCCAAATGGCCAGATTAGTCGGTTGAATACACATTTTACAAGATGTAGTAGGGCCTGCACGGCAGGAAAATTACAATCAAGTGGAAGAGGCGGTCAATAATTTGATTATAATTAATGACCTTCCAAATCCTGAAGAGCTATTGCAAAACGGTGACTTGAACGAATTTCTTTAACAAGTCCAACAACAATTAGCCATCTTGAACCAAATCGACAACCAGGAATCAGCCATCTTCAACAAAGCCAAAAATGAGGAACCCATCATCATCTTTATCGAAGTTAATAACCAACCATGTTCAATGAATCTAATAACCAGGAACCAGCCATCTTCAATGAAGTTAACAACCAGGAACCACCCACCTTTAATGAAGCTAACAATGAGGAACCCATCATCTTCAATGAAGCTGATAACCAGGAACCACTCATCTTGAACCAAGTCGAAGGGAATTAATAATGAATGATGTGGACGAAATAGAACAGTTAGAAAAATAACCCCTGCTGATAGTTATAATTAATAGAGATATCAGCTTTGACGAAATTAGACGAACACGAAAGCAAGTTCAAAAAAGGTTGGAGCATTTCTTGCAAATGGTTAATCACTGTGTCACGTTCTTTTCTGTAATAAAGAAGAATTTAATAAACCTCCACTTACACTTCCGAACTAAAGTTGCCAGTTCTGAAAAATCAAAATTCAAAATTTAAAAAGGCAACGAGTCGAGCCGAATGCGAGTAGCTTTCGCATGCGTACCAAAGAATGCCCTAGCTCAAATGTCGAAGAGTAGGGAGGTGTGAAAAGGGCGCCACTGTTTTATTAGCAGAGTTAAAAACAGAAACCCTCCTAGATAGCATTGGGATCTCGCTTTCCACTCACTCAGTAACAAACACAAACATAAAAAAGTTTCTTCGTCCGAAAACATAATTTAATTGGCAAAACAACGGTTTTCTTTGAGCTCCCGTGGAAACCATGTACAAGAATCAAATCTTGCGTCAAAATCTCGTTCTCTTAGCATATTGATACATTTGGGTTTAAATGGACGGTATTGGTTTTTCTTTAAAACTTTTCTCACTGTAGTCTCATTTGCCTATGTTCCGTCGGAAATAGCAGCAATTGATGTTTTTTTTATGTTCCACTACATCTAGTAAGACATTTTCTTCGTGTTCCTGAACTTGCCAGTTCACATGTGGCTTCTTAAAGTCATTTAGAACTGAGCCTGGTAACTTGAACTTGGGTTTGCTTGATACTACTGGTTTGCTAAATTAAGGCCAATAGTGTAGTGCAAAACAAACGAAGTTGTTTGGGTGTCTTTCATTAAAAATATTTGCCGTATCCCTGTTAGTTATATCTTCTCCGTGAATTAAAATAATTTCTATTTTTTCCTACAGGGTTAACATTTTTAAATAATTCAATTGGAGACTCAAATTAAGGAAGCCAGCGGCAATCAGCTGATTTTTAACGGGAAAGAAGGGCTCACTAGACGACAAAATTGACAAAGATGTCAAATAATTTGATAATCAAGACAAAGATGAAACGAAAACGTTCCCCATTATACTAGTTAGCAAATCGCCTAAAGAGGACGCCACGTTCTTAATTTGAGTCGCCAATAGAGAAATTACACAAAACTGACATTTATTCAGTTATTCAGGTCGTGGAAAGCCTAAAATTTGCAATAATTGTTTTCTTAGCCTACTTGTGAATTTATTGAAGTTTAAGGATAAGCATAGTATGTATTTACTTTTAGAAATTTTAAGGAAAATTTGTTGAAAACGGGAATTTTAGGTACATAACTTATACTAACCGTACAGCGAGTGGTATTTTCTGGCGCTTTCGCTCATGACGACTGAGTTTTAGTATACGAAAATATGAAAATAGTCCAAGAATGTCCTCCAGTTCTCTTAACAAAATCATATAGTTCAAAAATACACCTTGAAAAAAAAACCTCTTTTTTTACATGGTGTTATAGATTTTTATCTGAAATTCGACAGAAATATACACGGAAAAGAATATAGTTTTTATTTTTGGCCCAAAATATAAAAAAATAAAAATAAACAGCCAGATTCTCCAACGCTAGTCCGGTCTAATTTGCCAACCAAAAGTTTTAAACTGACAAGTGTAAGAATAAGACAACTAAGTTTTGTACAATGAATCTATTTCTGAGCTTTTTAGCATATTTATAATGAAGAGGGCAATTTTAGTAGGTACTTTCGACAATAATAGAACTAAATTCATTACAGAAACTCGTTCTAAGATGAAAATCATTTGGAAACCAAGCAAATCGCTGAAATATTTGACTAATTCATAAGCTTTTAATGACGATTGGTGAAATTTCAAAGTTGTTTATCTCTGTTCATACTTACAGGACCCGTACCAAATTTAGGGGATTTAATAGTGAGCCCACTGGGAATGTTTTGGTAAAGAAAAACAACATTTTGTAATTTTCGAAAAAAAGTTAAATTTTTGGTGCGCCCCTCCCAAGAAAAAAATGAACACGTCTAGGTATTTGATTTCTTTTTTTTTCTAAACCAATTTTGCATCATTTTGTCGACAGTTTTTAAATTTTGAGAGAAAAAAATGTGTTAGGAGAAAGTTATGGTTGGCAAAACAACGGTTTTCTTTGAGCTCCCGTGGAAACCATGTACAAGAATCAAATCTTGCGTCAAAATCTCGTTCTCTTAGCATATTGATACATTTGGGTTTAAATGGACGGTATTGGTTTTTCTTTAAAACTTTTCTCACTGTAGTCTCATTTGCCTATGTTCCGTCGGAAATAGCAACAATTGATGTTTTTTTATGTTCCACTACATCTAGTAAGACATTTTCTTCGTGTTCCTGAACTTGCCAGTTCATATGTGGCTTCTTAAAGTCATTTAGAACTGAGCCTGGTAACTTGAACTTGGGTTTGCTTGATACTACTGGTTTTTGTAAAATTATATTCGAGGCGTAAAAAAATTCCAATGACTATAACTTTCTACTAGCACAATTTTTTGTCTCAAAATTTAAAAACTGTCGACAAAATGATGTAAAATTTGTTTAGAAAAAAAAGAAATCAAATACCTAGACGTGTTAATTTTTTTCTTGGGAGGGGCGCACAAAAAATTTAACTTTTTTTCGCAAATTCCAAAATGTTGTTTTTCTTTACCAAAACATTCCCAGTGGGCTCACTATTAAAACCCCTAAATTTGGTACGGGTCCTGTAAGTATGAACAGAGATAAACAACTTTGAAATTTCACCAACCGCCACTGCAAGACAGAAACCTGTCAAAACATAACTGATCAACTATAATATCTTAATTTAAACCAGTACTAAATCTTAAACCTTCTTAGTGAATCTGAACGAAAAATTTTTGCACTACACTTTGGATTTAAAATGTCCGTGTAAGTGCAAATAACTTTTTCGTATGACGTTTGTTTATATTTGGACAAATAATGACATGTTCGGACGTTTGAAATTTTTAAATGATATTTAAGGATTGAAGCAAATACGATATGTCAAATACTTTATCTTATTTTTCGGATTCCAATTATGCAAAAACAAACTACCAAAATCATATTTTAAAATAAAGGAATAAAAAAAATATATGGTGCAGACTTTTTCGCGGACATATAATAGATATAAAAATATTCATAAATGATAAACGATAAAACGATAGAAAAGGTAGATACCGGCCCTCAAAAAAAAAAAAAAAATTAATCGCTGCGTACGCACTGGGAATAACTACATGGCCATATAAAAAACATTGAACAACGTCAGTTACAGAAAAAAAATGTTTTTACCGGCATGAGCCCGTTGTGATGTCGTGATGTTGCCAAGTCTCTCTACCATATTCATATGTAACAAGTTTGAAAAAAATTATATTTTTGTTATCTTTAAAGAAAGAAATCCTACTAAAGGTGGGATTATGCAGACTACTTTAAATTTAATTTAACCGTAGTTTAACTTTAATTTTGCTTTAAGAAATTTTCAGGACATTGAAAATTAAAATTAAACTAAAATTAATTTAAAGTTGTGGATAAAGTTGTTATGCCTTCATGTGTATTTAACTTGTACTAAATTAAATGTAAAGTTAAATTAGGGTTAAATTAAAAGTGGTCTGCATAAATCCACCTTAACGATTTCAAAACACTCAGTTTCAAAAATTTAAAATACTACAACACAAAAAGATCCAGAGAACAGTTGTTCAAACCAAGATTACAATAATAATTTTGAACTAGGCCGACCAGAAATTTTTGGAGGAAATAGAGTACCTATACAAAAATTTTAGTTCAAGATTAGCTTCAAACAAAAAAAAATCCTAATACCTACTTAAGCATGTACTTTTTTAATTTACCTATATTTAATCATATTTAACAGAATATGTGGCTTTTATTAACAGATTTATACCGTCCTTAGTTTCTAAGCGAAATTCCTCACAACTTAAATTAATAATAAACTTTACCTTCATAACCTCTTCCAGTATCAAAACCGTCATTCGACTTTTTCATCTATCCAATAATTTCTAATTTAGCTAGTAATTCATAGTCTACGTTAATACTACCAGATAACGTAAAAATACTCAATAAGATTTTTGATACAAGGAAAATTTGTTTCAAATGCATTATTGTATTTACACTTGCCTTTCGCACTTATTTACGACAAAAAATTCAAAACGAAAAGTGTGACAAATGACAAAGTGTTTTACTACCACGCGCTTCCAAAGGACGCACAACGAGGCTCTGACTTGAATTAAAATCAAAACAAAAACAAGCTTTCTCTGTCGGACTCGCACGCTGTTCAAACAATAATAAAGTTTATTACTATTACTACACAATACAACCCAGCCGTTTGGTTAAAGCATTGAAGTTCAACAAACACTACGAAATGTTTTGTTTTCTTATAAATGGTCAACACTATAAACATATACCATAGCATCATCAGAAAACTGAAAACTTCCTTTCCCACTAGGAGAATGAAAGAATTTTAAAAGCCGGTGTCAAAATGCGCCAGAGGAGCTACGGTGTATCACTGCATGAGCCCGTTGTGATGTCGTGATGTTGCGCAGTCACTTAAGCACTATGCCAGATATTCAACCAATCACACCGTGAGCTTTCATCGCTTACCGCGTCCTGACGGTCGGCAAGATTCAGTTCAGAAAACAGAAGTGTGAAAGTCGCAGCCGTTAACTCCTGTCGGCGCAAGAAATAGATGAAGAGGGAAGAATTATTATTATTATTTTATAAATAATTCCAAAGCTGTGCGATATGTTTCCATTTTCTCTCGAACTTAGATGTTTTTTCTACAGTAGACTTTTTAACTGCTTTACGGCACACAGTGCCAGCTGCACCACCAGCTAATCAACCTAAAGCCGATAGTCCTGCAAATATTGATATTAAGGGCAATATCCTCTCAGTCTTAGGAATTGGAATATTTCTAGGTATGCGAATTTTAGGTTTGCCACCAGCTATTCTTAAGGATTTACTTTCAGCTACTGCAGCTATTTTGGATGCTTTCATCACATTTTTCCCGATAAGTTTTATCCTACCAGGTTTTAACAATTCTGCCCAAACAGGCCATCTAATAGATGATCCAAAAGCTACTTTGCGTAATCGCTTGTGTTTACCGACACCTCTACCTGTGGAAAGTTTAGTGTGGCGGCGGCGCGGCGGTGGAAGCGACGTTTACCTCTAATGGATGCTGTTCTTAATTTTGACGATGATACAGCCATACCAAAACGCTTTTTTGCTTTCATAATATTTGTTGTACTAGAGTATTTAGAATTTACTCTTTTCCACGCGCTTTGCTCAAGCTCGTGACCTGACTGGTGACGAGCACTTAAATTTTCACTATTACGCAAATAAGCTAAATCGTGTTTTTTACACGCGACATCCTAAGAATTAATTCCTTGATCACCTCTTGCCACACGTTTTACTACTTTCGTCCCACGCCCACAATATTGATAGCCTGTAATGTGTAACTTGAACGGTAGCTTATTAATTACTGAATTAACAATACCGTTTCCAGTCTTACTTAATAAACGAGACCGTCTACTTCGTTTGACAAGCGACATCTGAATGATAGTTTACGTGAATGTCAGTATAAAATATAAATTTTGTTAAAATGTGCATCGTCAATCAAACAAAAACTTTCCGTCTATAATCTCGATGTAAAGGTAGGATCTGGACAGGAACAGAAATTATTTAAGAGATTATTAATTATAATAGGGGGAATTGAGGAAAAACAAATGTTATGATTTCGCTGCTTACTCACCCCTCGGGACTGCGTTTCGAAAATGTTTATATCTACTCAAAGTCGCTCTATCAATCAAAATATGAATATTTAAAGCAAATTTTATCACCAATGAAAGGTCTTCGCTACTACGCTTCTAGCGACGCGAACAACATTGTGGAACCGTCAGATGCCAACCCAAATTCTATATTTATAAGATCATATTTTAGCATGGGAGTTCATAAAAATATAGATGCCTTTTTATCTTCGGACAGCCCACGAAGGTCTTAACCTAGGTACTCTAGGTACCGTGGGTGTACTGGGGTATCCGTCTCACACATCCAGAGCTGGAAACATCCGTTTGGATTTCACCAGCCCTTTAGCAGATGTGTGGGGTGGTGCCGCCTCGGACGAGGAAGAATCCTCTACCACCTTCCTTGTTTAGTGCGAGACCCGGCATTCCCAGGCGGTCACCCGTCCAAGTAATAACCGTGCCGAGCGTCGCTTAACTTCGGTGATCGAACGCAGTGACTCGACCACCAAAGTTAAACGTCGCGCCTTTTACTTAGCGCAAACGTATTATCCTGTTCCTAAGCAGCTTGTCTGGGATAATGCCATCTTTATGTAATGCCGTAAAGCGGCAGCAGGACGTAACTAAAAAATCAAATGCTACGACGAAACCACAAAGTCGGACTAGCAGCAGCTCGGTGGGGTCAGCAGAAATATTTGAAGAATCAACGTATCCAACAGAAGCGTTTGTTGAAGCACCTTCACCGATATCGCGAAAAACACAAATTTCTACACCAAAACTTAAAATCATGTTCGAAAACCTTTCCACATCAAACCAATCAACGCAAACATCATCTCATACATCATCTCATACATCAAGTGGTAGTTCAACCGCAAAAAATATTAAAAATTATTTAACTCGATTAAAATTGAAGCCATCCCACTATAATAACGTGTATGGTGTACACTTTGGAACAAACGTAAATAAATCCAAAGAATATATTGGCAACATGGTAGTTGGTTTTCTAACAAACGAAAAGATATCGTAATACAAAAACGCAAGAAGTATTGCTGAATTCGATGGAACAGTTGAGCTTTACGATTTGCTTTTCTGAAAACCCCACCAATCCTAGATAAAGAAGATAAAATAAGTCTAGATGTAATTCAAAAATACAAAACTATTTTAAAATTGACACCTGCGGCATACGACGGTTATGACAAGAAACGCGGTTTAACGGAAACACGATGGAAAAAATATTTAAAATCAGACTACCAGTAAAAAAGCACCTATCTTCGAAATCATCTGAATATGTTTATTGAAATAAACCTAAGTAGTTAGTGGATAGATTACGATTATTGTGGTGTTCAAATGTAGCTGGACATACCGGACATGATAATGAGATTATGTCAATTATGGGAGAGCTTCAAGAGGAAGGAATAATATATACGTTTTGCAAGTGCTGCCATCATCAGTGCATGCTGCCATCATAAGACGTGCAACCTTATAATATGGATCCTAGCCAAGAAAAATTTCAAGTTTTAAATGAATTACATGACACCAAAAAAAAATTATTGGACGTACAGTCATAAAAGGATATAGAGACGTGTGGCGAATTGATCGGGCGGAAATGCATCAATATGCTACTGACAATGATGGTTATCGTTACAATGTTGTTTGTATAAACTGTTACTGCAAATTCGTGTGCACCAAAGCAGTTAAGAATAATACTGGTGTTGAAGTTACGAAAAAGCATCATTGAAGAAGCATCATATGCACCAAACAATTTGCAGAGTGATCCCGGAAAAGAATTTTATAATAGCACCTTTTAAGCACTCATGAAAAAATATAATATAAAGCATTATTCCACATAGAACATGAAAAAAGCTGCAATTGTTGAGCATGCTATAGGAACTTTGAAACATAAGTTATATAAACGATTCTCGGCTATAGGTTCATATAGATGGTTACAAATATTACCAGCTACAACGAATACCTATAATAACCCTAAACACCGCTCCATTGAAATGAAGCCCTACAGTGTTAAAGAGGATGCCTCAATAAAGCATTTGACTATTTGAGAATTATTCCAAAAAAAAAATCATTTTGGTGACATTGTTCGCAGTAGCAAGTACAAAGGTGTATTTGACAAAGGTACACACCTTCATGGTCAACAGAATTATTTAGAAAATTTGAGTAAACATAACTAACCCACCTATACATGTATTAGAATCGTTAGAAGGTCAGCCTATTCAAGGATGTTTTTACGAAGCAGAACTGCAAAAGACAGCTAGCCTAGGTGTTTATTTAGTTGAGAAAATTCTAAGAAAACGCGGGAAAACTAAAACGATCAATCGTTTGTAGAATGGTTAGGCTTTCCGAATCAATTTAATTCTTGGATCTATAAATCAGATATTGTTTAAATATTATCAAATATATTTTTACGTTACGTATGTTTGCTACATTAGGTATAAATAATAATAAACATTGCTTCTCATAAATATGTGGTTTATTTTTAATTTATTACATGCAACTTCTTGGATCCTTTATCTTCATTGTGGTGTACAGAGCAGCATGCAGGTGAATTTGAAAAACATTTTCCTAAAGGCGGGTAATTTTGTCATCATCATCGGCAACCACTTTTTAAATAACTGGTACTAGGACATTACTATGTACGGACTTTATCTGTGAACCAAGCTGATGAACTTCCATAAGGACATAGTTTTTGGTAGCAGCATTATTATCATCCGCTGGGAAACATTCTTTAATGATTTTCCCTCCATATCCAAATGTCCATCTGAAGTAAGCTTAAATCTGATTCCGGGCAATCATCGCGATAATCTGTTACAAACAAGAGTTTTGTGCCGACCAAATTTATGAATTGTCTTATACGACCTATTTAAAAGTATGGCATGCCGCACTCCTCAACAAATACCTTTTTACTGTCTTGCTACCAAGCTATGTACGTGGATCGGTAGCTTCCTCTCTAATCGACGCATATCTGTTGTTGACGGTCACTCATCTAACTTCCATCCTATCAATGCTGGCGTCCCCAAAGGTTCAGTCCTGGCGCCAACCCTATTTCTTCTTCACATTAATGACCTGCTCTCTTCAACTATCAATACCATTCACAGTTATGCTGACGATAGTACTCTTCACTCTAATATTCATTTTTCCAGACAAGTTTCGAATCATGAGTTGGATAATAGACGCAGATCTATGTACTTATCTCTTTCCCAAGATCTCCAATTAATCCTAGACTGGGGTGCCAAGAACCTTGTTCAGTTCAACGCCTCCAAAATCCAGTCTTGCTCCCTCTTACGCAAAAAATCTGGCAACGCTTACCCCATCCACATGAATGGCCAAGCCCTACAAAACAATGAAACACTCGATCTTGTTGGAGTCACTTTTGAACATGATATCAACTGGCACAAACACATTACTTCAGTAGCCACATCGGCAGCTAAAAAGCTTGATTTTCTCTTTCGAAAATACTTCTCCCCTTCCAACTTATACACTCTCTATGTTTCCCAAATAAGATCTAACCTAGAGTACTGCTCCCACATCTGGGGAGCGGCATCACCTTCGACACTTAAGATCCCTGATTCTATCCAAAAGAGAGTCATTCGACTTATCAATGACCCAGCCCTCACGAGAAAACTCCCTTCTCTCGCTCATCGCCGCGCTGTTGGGGATTTATCCCTTTTCTACCGCTACTTCCACGGATTTTGCTCTGAAGAACTAGCCGGTATTATTCCCCCCTTGATTGTTCCTAACAGAACAACAAGGGGCGCGTCACGTGTGCATCCCTTTACTGTCCAGCTACAAAAGCCTAGAACAGACCACTTCTGTCGCTCATTCATACCTAGGGCCTCCAGATTATGAAACAAATTGCCTGCAGATGTTTTCCCTTCCCGTCCCAACCTCCAATCCTTCAAAGCCCGTGTCAATAGACTACATTTCCCTTCTCTTCAGATGCCCATGGTACATTAGTTCTTAGGCTTGAAGTCTACGTGGGATGTCTTAGATAAAGAAAGAGGGAAGTAAAACTCATTTACCATCTCTTTACTTACTCTTATAATATAAATAACATAACTATTAAAAATTAATTTCAATAACCATGAAGCAAGTTAGGTTTGATGAAGAAAGAAATACTATTCACCGTATTAGGGGTTTTGCATATAGACAAGTCCGACGATGTAATTTTCAACAACTAATACCGTTATATATACTATAATATACCGTTTTCAAAGGAAAATTGTAAAAATAGAAGTGATCCTAGCTTGGTTTTTAGAAGGGAATCATAGAAATAATATATATCAAGAGCGATTTGTTAATTCAAATGTATGGTAAATAAACATATTTAGTACAAAAAGATATTTATTAATTCACAAGAAAACTAAAAAATATATGAAATTACATTTAGGGACTATATCCAAATTCTCTAAGTTCGCTTCTCCTTAAACATATGACTCGGAAACCTCGTTCTTCATCATCACCACTTATTTCGCACATATACTCTTCATCAGAAGAGTCGAGTGGGGTATCCGGTAGCGATGGTGTTCTAGTTGGTGGCCACCCTGATGACAATGACGACGACAACGAAACACGACTTCTTCTTCAGTAAAGAGTTGGAATTTTGCTGCCGCTGCTGCTCTAGCAAATCTCCTCCTCCGCGCAAGATGATTGGGGTTTGAGCGGGTTGGGTGACATGCGATGATGATAATGATGATAACTGTTCTTCCTGTTTATTTCTGTGCACTCACACAAACCCATTTGTTCCACTAGCAATTCCCAATGTTCAACTGGCACACATCTGACGACCATTCATAAAAAATGGTGAAATCATTGCAGTTTGACGTTCTGCTTTCACCTGCATTTGAAAACCTATATTGTAGTAAACTCAAAACCAAATAATACAAATGAACTAATTTATAAAATTTTCGATTCAAGTCCTTATACCCAAGAGTGGACCTTCACACACCGGCATTACCTTGGTATCCCCTCCTTTACCTTAACTTCGTTTTAGGATTGCTTGAATTTTTTTTAACCTGCCAAATTGCCAATTCGTTCCTAAAGGGTTCATAGAAAGCTGTAGCTTATTTCTCTAAGGCCGGCGATTTTCTCATTAAGTGAATGTACCTCCTTATGCGTATTGAATAATATTTGTATATTAATGTTATGAAGTTCCTTCAAGGCGTATTCTCTAGTTGCCGCATTGTTACTTTTTGTCGGATTTGCAACACTGGGCCAATATTTGCCTTTAATGTCATATTGTTCATCATGGGTCAGTTTGAAACCAACTCCAGGTGAACTAGGTAATACCTGAAGTTGTTGATTGGTCTTTTGACGACCAAATTTATCAACTGTGTTGTTAACACGACGCACACATTTTTACCTTAAACTAAAGTGATTTTTACAAAGGTTGCATTTTCATAAAAAAAATAATTAAATACATAATCATTTATCATTTATTTAACATCTCGTGGTATTACATTATACAATGAATTAGAAATTTCGTCTTCTTGAACACACTCCATTTTGTCATCGCTAACGGTAGCGCACGCTTCACTATCAACTTCATCGGTGTCAACTACTTTCCTCCTAAGGTCATCAGCAAGGGTGATACCATTTGCAGGAGCCAAACCATCATTTCCGCGCAAAATTCGTCAAAATCTATGGTCAATGGTATTTCTCGCACATATGTGCTCCAGCCGTGAAATTTAGAGTGTCTTTCATATACTGCTTATACTGACTTTCACTAAAATTCACATCGGATTTACGATAAGTTGCAAAGTGTAGTATATCTTTAGCCAGCTCTCTTAATTTACATGAAAACCAATTAACGTAGATATCTCGATTTTCAATGACAGTAGGGTAGTCAGACATCTTAAATAGAAAATAATGGGCATGTAAGTGCGTGTGTGTGAATGTGTGTGTTTTCCGATATATAGATACTTATCTAGAACTATTTTACCACATTTCGAATCAACATTAAAATAGCCTAACCAACAATATATTACAAACAACCAAAATTAATGCTCTAGTACCTATTACCTCCAGAGAATAGAACTTTGCCCCAAATAAGTTAAGATGTACTGATCGCCGGACTTTTTAATCATTTCAGTAGTATCCTCTGTCAGAATTTCCGCTACTCGTGATGGTAAATATGTTTCAAATGTTACATTATGTGTTGGATCATACAACGTAACGACAATAGCTTTTCCAAAGCGTGCGGTCAAAAAATAATTTTCTTATCATATAAATTTTTCCCACCTTTAATGTAGAGAATATTCTACGTTCCACAAATTCAAAATCTCTGTTTATCATATTGTTAATTTCATCTAAGGTCTGCTTTAAAATGCTCATGATTTAAAATGTGATAAAAACAATTACTGTCAAGTACCTATCATAAACACCACAAACACAATATTTTTACACACCATAAGCCCATTATTTTTACTGAACTTTTATTAAAACATAATCCAAGGCCAAATATTTATTTAGGGTGAGAGGATACCACCGACGTCCTACCTGGAAAACATGCATCACAAATGTAACCTTCAAACAAGCGTCGTACACCTGGTCATCAGCAAACAAAGAAACAGCTGTTCGCGTTCAAAGCCAAGTTCTTGTTCATGGTCACACTCACGTTTAAGGTCAAAGGGGAAATGTCAATATAGGTTTCCACTCAACTTGCGCATTTATGTAAACAAATCGCAATGAGAATATCGAAGAACTCATTGTAGGAGTTGTCAGACGGGAGCGGTAGATGCAACAGATAAATTTAATGGAAGATTTAAGGGTAAGTTTTAGCCAGATGGCATCGGACTTTTCTGATTCCAGGTTCGGAAGCAAGATATATTGCTGCGAACGTAGGCGCATGAAGACGAGAAGATGAGAGAAGTTCATAGCCTGGAAACAGAAGATTATTGATTGAGGATTTGGGACTAATTTGGGTTTGGTCAGGAAAAGAATGTGGGGTTTGCATGATGGGAGTTAGTGGTAGACGGAGTCGAGATTGGAATCCAGTCCGCAGATGTTGGCAAAGGTTATTATATTTTTGGAATTCTTCGATGGTAGGCTCTCTTTGGCAACCCTCGCCCGGAAATCCGAATGGAGGGTTAGTTTGCCTCCGGAATGTTTTACCCCGGGAGCGCCATCTTCATCTTTTTTTTAAGAGGTTAATAGAAGAAAATTGGATTAGATGTAACAAAGAAAGAAGAGAGAAAAGAAAAAAATGACAGTGGGGAGAGGAACGAAAAAACGGACTCCCGCACCTGGGGCTGGAAACATCCGCGCCTAAGTGGGTACTTGGGGTGGTACCTCCTCGGTCGGGGGAAAACTCCTGCTGTTTAAAGAATTGTAAAATAATCCAGTACAATGGTTACTACAAAATTAGTTAATTTGTAGAGATGATATACATATAAAAACTCAAAAATTAACATTTTGTGGCTTGTAGACCAACATCCGATGGCTGGGTAATATGGTAGGACGTATAGATATTATAAAATATTGTTTCGTAATAAGACTAATAAGTAAAGTTTTGCAAACGTGGGTTATTCCAGGGACGGCTCTCAACCTAGTTGGAAATAAAATTAGGATCCGATTTGAAAATAAAATACAAATATTTATTTACCCACATTGTGTTATTTGAAAATGCGATATACGAAAATACTTCGGTTACAGTGATATACCATACAGGGTGTCTGAAAAGTCTTAGCATGGGCAAATATCTTTACTATTAATAAAGATAGAGACTCCAAATTTTAGTTGTATCTTATTGGTTAATAAATCTACTTTTTTATGTAATCTGTCTTTTTCAACCCCCTTACGCTATGGAGTTGAGGCCGAAAATTTTAAATGCAACCCTATGCCGTGTGGTACCTCATTTTAAAGGTCTTTTCGAGAATGGCAGATGTTACATCTTGGCAGAGTTCCAAAATGGACTTTATTACTTGCAAGAAGTTCATGGTGGTCATTCTAAACAACTTTTAACGTAATAAGTAAGGCAGGCACTGTTGGTCTGTTACCAGAGGCGTCGATGCTGAAAATAAGTACGTACGTATAGTTATGTGTTCATCATTTCATGGAACTGCTGTGTTGCAAAATGCTGAGCTAAGCACCGTTCCCATGAGAATCCAATAGTGCAGTTTGCATTAGGTTTTCTGTTCAGAATCGACATAGACTTTAATGCGTTAATACGTAAAATTGATTGTACTGTGGTTTACCGATTTTTACGACTTTTGTAAAATTAAATAAAAAGTAATATTTTTTAAAAACGTGTTTCCATAGACGCGAAACATAAAGTGGCGCAGTCGGTAGGATTAGAAAGGGACTTTCACAGTGAAAAACCCGTCGCGTCGGTTTTAACCGCTATTCTAAGAAAAAAAATCGAACCTTTTGCATCGCGCAAAACTGTCCGAAAAAAGAGTGGTAGAGAAAGTGCAGCATCGTGTTGGACTATACCAACTGGATTAGAAGAATGAAAATTGCTTCACTTTATGTAAGTTGCTTTCCAATTTTCCTGTCTATGTCGTTCTCCTCGTCTCATTCTAATTCCATAGAGGAAAATAGTGATAACGAGATAGATTTAAGCGAAACTTAAACTGAAATTGATTCTACTTTAGATAGGTTATTTTCAAGTCTTTCTTTGAACAAAGTAGAAGGAAACCCCAATAACTTTAAACCAAAAATGGCAAGACCAACCTTTGAAAGTAAACTTATAGAAATTGTTCCACAATTCGATGGAAATCTATTAGAATTATCTTCAGTTTTGAATACTGCCAATTCTCTGATCCATACTTATTGGGACCCAGCACCCGAAAATAAATTATTTACGGCATTTACGCCAAATTGATGGGCAAAGCTAGGGAAGCTTATAGCATTAGTATTTCTAAAGAATGGGCAAGCGTAAAAAGCGCACTAATAGCTCATTTTGGTGATCAACGTGACGAAAACGGATTATTATTCGATCTAGATCAAATGAGACAAGGTAATAACGAGCCTTCTTTGCAATTTTATACCCGAATAATGTCGAATCTAAGTGCTCTACATAACTACGTAGACACACATGAAAATAACCCCGGCATTGTTGCCGTAAAGAAGGAATTTTGTAACACACATGCTTTAAAAATATTTTTAGCAGGCTTAAAAGATCCCTTAGATTCGACTATTCGTGCTATGCGACCAGATTCTTTAGCAACCGGCAGACAGTTTATTATATCGGAAAATAATATTCGTCATTTGCAAAAACCACAACAAAAATTTGGTAACAACCAACCACATAATTTTTACAATAATAAAAATCAACCCCATAATTCTTATAATCATAATTTTCAATCTAGTTGTTCCCAACAATCTCATTCTAATTCTCTTTTTCCACGCGGCTCTATTAATATTCAACCAAGGCCCACATTTAATCAAAGATTTCCTACTAACAGACAAGTCTTTGGACCCCCTAGAAATCCAACAAACGTTTGGAAACCTAACCCTCAACATCAACCAAGACCTACCCCTATGAGCGGAATTTCGCACGGGACCTTTCCCAAACCTAGAACTATGATTCAGCAACTACAGACCCCACTGTATTCTAGACCAAATCTCGTTTTCGAAGAACTTTATAACATGGAGCAACCCCCTTTCTTTAACCCGAATACCCCCGGTTCTTCTTATGAAAACTATGCTTCCTATGGTCCCGAATATTTTTATTCAAATTACGACAAACCCAATTACGTAAATGTACCCGATCAGCAAAACGAAAATTGTGAAAATTCTGACGAACAAAGTACTACATACACCCCTGAACAAAACGATGATTCTGACCAAAATTTTAAGAAAATCACGCCTCAAGAGCCAATCATATAGAAATTCATTCTATTTATGACCGAAAGGACTTACCATATATAAAAATATCGAACCCACCTATAAAATTACTAATTGACACTGGTGCAACGAAATCATTTTTAAACCCCGAAATTGCCGAAAATTGTTTTCAAGAGTGTATAAAAAACGAGCCATTTACTATATCATCTATATTCCAAACTACTAGTAGAGATCTATGTGGCGAAATACCAGCTTTTCAAGAATTTAACTCTGACAAAAAGATAAAACTCTATTTGTTTAAATTTCATCATTTCTTCGACGGTCTCATCGGTTACGAAACTTTAAAAAACCTACTTTCGGTCCCGATTAACGGATTTGATAGGTGATTAAAATAATCAGGGTTTTGGATGTGTCAAATCATATTACTTGACATTGAAATTGTCACTGTCAAAACACTGATTAAATTAATCGGCTATTAAATGACTTAATCAGGGCCGAAAGTACTGGCACCTAAATGTTCAACTAGATCTACAACATTCTGTTTTAAAAACACCCTCCGCTAAACTACCCTTAACACACTACGAAACTAAAAACAAACTTTTATTTTTTGCACGTATTGAACCATATACTATAGAAACCTTAAAAATTCCTGTCACCGTAGCGAATGGTGACGTCACTATTATTTAAACTAGACTATTTAATTGTTTAATTCGCGAAGGCTTAACAACATCTACAAACGGATATTCTCCGGTTGACATTCAAAACCGCACCGATAGTGTACAAGAAATTTATCTCTATTCCCCAATATCAGTCAGGTCTTTCGCTAAAAACGAATACGAAATTTTTCATGTTACCGTAGAACATAACAAAAATTCCGAAAATGTCAAGATACCTGATTTAATAAGAACAGAACATATGAATCCCGAAGAAAAATATCACATCGAAAATTTATGCACAGTATTTTCCGATATTTTTCATCGCGAAAATTCACCCTTGACTTTTACAAATCAAGTTAAGCACCGTATAAAAACGACAGACGAAATACCAATATACACTAAATCGTACCGGTACCCATTCATACATAAGCCAGACGTCGAAAAGCAAATAAATGACATGTTAAACCAGGGAATCATACGACCAAGTGATTCACCCTGGTCGTCTCCCATCTGGATCGTGCCTAAAAAATCTGACGCGTCCGGGAAAAAGAAATGGCGCATAGTTGTAGATTATCGGAAAATTAACGATAAAACCATCGATGATCGGTATCCACTTCCGAATATATCGGATATCATTGATAAACTTGGCCGTTGCCAATACTTTTCAACTTTGGATCTAGCCAGCGGCTTTCATCAGCTAGAAATGCATCATGACGACATAAAAAAGACGGCATTTAATGTCGAAAACGGGCATTATGAGTATCTGCGCATGCCTTTCGGGCTCAAGAACGCCCCCTCAACGTTTCAGCGCGTTATGGATAATGTGCTCAAAAATTTAATAAATGATAGTTATTTAAGTATTAAGGGCGGTAAGTGTCGTTTACCGCCCGAGAGTGTTTGAAGACCGACGCGATAGCGGAGGTCTTCAATATTCGAGGGCCGTTGACGACACTTATCGCCCAAATGTTTTGTTTACATAGATGACGTCATCGTATTCTCAACATCTCTGCAAGAACACCTAGTTAATCTTAAAGCTGTGTTCCAAAAATTGTTTGAAAGTAACCTAAAGGTGCAACTTAATAAGTCAGAATTCTTCCGCAAAGAAGTTGCGTTTTTGGGTCATGTCATAACGCCCGATGGTATCAAACCAAATCCGGATAAAATCAAGGCAATCTTAAACTATCCCATTCCGAAAACTACGAAAGAAATTAAAGGGTTTTTAGGCCTTTTAGGCTATTATAGAAAATTCATAAAAAACTTTGCGAACATCACAAAGCCATTAACTAAGTGTCTAAAAAAGGGCGCTACAGTTAATATCGATGACCCGAAATATATTAAAACATTCGAAGATTGCAAAGCTCTTTTAATTAACGACCCGATTTTAGAGTACCCAGACTTTTCTAAAGAATATAATCTGACTACCGACGCAAGCAACGTTGCCGTCGGCGCTGTTTTATCACAAGGCGTAATAGGAAAAGACAAACCTATCGCGTACGCGTCGCGCACCCTTAACAACGCAGAACAAAACTACTCAACCATAAAAAAGGAATTACTAGCCATAGTATGGGCAACTAAATATTTTAGGCCCTACTTGTTTGGCAGAAAATTCAACATTATTACGGATCATAAACCTCTTCAGTGGTTGATGTCGTTAAAAGAACCAAACTCTCGTTTGGTTCGGTGGAGACTAAAATTTGAAAAATTCAACTACAAAATAATATATAAGAAAGGGAAGAAAAACACAAACGCGGATGCGCTTTCTACGGTAGAAATATACCCCACCGAAACTGACATCCCGCCTGTTTTACAATATATGAGCGAGTTTAACGAGAACACCGTTTTAGACCCACAACCTTCGACGAGCCATGAAACCGATAATCAATCGATAATTGTACAAGCAGGCCCTGAGGAAAACACCGACAACGAGACAGTGCATACTAGTGCGGAAAATCCCATATTAACTATTAACATTACCGAAAAACCTATAAATTATTTTCTTTGTCAAATTATCATTAAAAAGGTTGACCAAAACCCACGCATTGAGATGAAGAGAATTTTTGGCAATCCAATTAACCGTACGCGGTGGCATCTATACATGACAAATGAAGCGTTTCGCGAACAAACAATACAATTTTTAAAAGAATATGCCGAACCAAGACGGCAATATGTGTTTTATTTCGAAAATGATGACGATCAAAATTTTATAAAGAAATGTGCAGATTTATCCCCGAGACGTTTAAAAATTCATCATACAGACTTCTTAAATCTAACACCATCTTACATGACGTCACACGTGATAATTCACAGCAAAGTCTAATAAAAACACAACATGAAGGTATTACGAATCATCGAGGTATTGATGAAACAATTGACGAATTAAGGACCAAATATTATTGGCCTAAGCTGAGTGATGACGTCAGAAAATGTATTAATAATTGTCATGTTTGTCAACAAGTAAAATATGAACGCCACCCGCCATTAATTAGACTGCAATTAACACCTACTCCTAAAAAACCATTTGAAAACATTCATATAGACACGTTTAAATTTGGCAACACCCTAACCCTCACAATTTGCGATAGTTTTTCTCGATTTGGCCAGGCTTACGCACTACTTATCCTTTCGGCCGTACACGTATAGCAATCGCTATTACAATTTATTTCTTCATACAAAATACCTGAAAATATAATTTCTGACAATGGAAGCGAATTTACCCAAAATCTATTAAAAGAATTTGCAAAATTTTACAAAATAAACTGGCATTATACTTTACCATTAAACCCCAATAGTAATGCTATAGTAGAACGATTTCACTCTACACTACTAGAACACCAGCGTACACTATCTATTACAAAACCCAACTTAAGCCCTTTTGAAAAAATCACATACGCAGTTTTAGGCTATAATAATTCCATTCATTCACTCAGCAACTAAACGAAAACCAATCGACCTATTACTAGGACATTTAGAACTTAAGGATCCAATCGACATCGATAATCAAGCAGAACCGATTAGCCACCAAATTCATGAGCATAAAGAAACTATGGTGGAACTATACAAAAAAATACACGAGAACACCTCCAAACAAAAATCCAATGTTATTACAAAATTAAATGAAAAACGCAATGACCCACCAGACATCGAACCGGGTACCATAAGTTATAGAAAACTGACAGATAGAGAGTCGAAAACTAAACCTCTTTATCGACCCGAGCATGTAGTAAGAAGCAGCAATCTCACCGTTACCACCCCGCTTAATACCTACCATAAACAAGTATTCAAAAAACCACGAAAAATAGACAAATCATTGTTACAGGTTGATGGCCTTTCTGGTTCAAACCTTGATGACACAGAAAATTCAAATACAACCCCTCCAGTCCAAACCGGGAATCCTACCATTTAAACTAGGATCTGCTAAAATAAAAATCGCTTCCCATACCTTTCTACATTACATCCAACTTAGACCTCTCCAAAAACAAATTAAGTCAATAACCGATCAATACAATAATTTAGAAGGACTATTTAATAAATCATCCACCACTCATACAGATCCCCTGAATAGTGCATATAAACATTTAGAATATGAAGTAACAACTGTTAACAGAAAACTACAATCAGTCTTCCCCGAAAAACGTAGTAAACGCGGTCTTATCAACCATTAGGCTCTCTAGTAAAATATATTTCTGGTAACTTATATCAGGAAGATGCTAAAGAAATTCATGATAGTTTGTCAGAATTGGAATCTAACCAAAATAAAATAGTAAAGAAGGTAAACAAACAAATATCTCTAACATCAAATTTAATGAAAAACATTAACAAAACTATGACAAGAGTAACAGGCAATCAAAAGCTAATCGAAGCAAAGATTGAAGAATTACGAAAAGACCTAAATGACTTTACTTTTAGTTATATGCATTACATAGAACTACGCGAAATATTAGATGACATAAAATTAAACTTAGACTCGTTGCTAAACCTTCTTTCAGAAATTGAAAATGCTATAAGTTTCGCCAGTCTCAAAACACTACACCATAGCATCGTCTCTTCAACAGACCTCAAAGAAATCGTAAATAATCTATATCAAATTCATAGTCATTCGCAAGTATTATTTACTGATAACGATTATCTAAAATACTACAGCATAGTAGAAACAAATGTTTTCTACATTCAAGAAAAAATTGATTTTTCACTCGATTTTCCTCTGATACATCCCGATACCTTCGACTACTATCATTTGTATTCCATTCCAAACCAAAACTAGTCAATAATAATTCCACCATCCACGTACCTTTCTATAAGGCACAATGGCTACCAATACCAAGAAGACGAGTGCATCGACCTAAGACCAAACTTTCTCTGCATGAAGAACCACCTCTTACCTCTACAAGACAACTTAGATTGTGTAACAGCATTGCTTTCCAATGGGCCCAAGATAGAAAAATATCAACAAGTTCCCGTCCATATCAGTGAAGAAATTATCGAAGAGATAAATGATGCTCACTACATTGGTATATTTCCTAGAACAAAGAAACTCCAAGCAGAATGCGCCGAAAATGACGTCGCCCTACTACAAGGAACCTACCTTTTTGTTGTCCCGCCAAATTGCGCTATCAAAGACGCAAAGTTCACCTACAAAAACGAAAAAGGCATTATTTCCGGCCACCCAGTCACATTACAAGACATCAAGGTGTTACATATCCCCACCTTGAAAGTACACAAACTGAAGCTAGAGAAGGTACCATTTGATAAACTCCATGAAGTTCAGCTCCAACAGCTACAAGAAGAGCCACTGGAAGAACTTCACCTTCATTCAAAATATTTTGGTCCCCGAGTTGCGTCGTGACGCTAGTCTCATGTGTCACTCTCTATATCCTGATCACACGAAAAGAAAAGATCTGCAAATTGATACGCAAGAAGAAGCCTACACCAGCTAAAACAAAACAAGTTGAAGAACCGTTTATGGCAACTCAGATGGTTCCACCCTCGAGTTCTTTTAGGGATGGAGGAGTTATGTGTCATTTCATGGAACTGCTGTGTTGCAGAATGCTGAGCTAAGTACCGTTCCCATGAGAATCCAATAGTGAAGTTTGCATTAGGTTTTCTAATCAGAATCGACATTGACTTTAATGCGTTAATGCGTAAAATTGATTGTACTGTATTTTACCAATTTTTTACGACCTTTGTAAAATTAAATAAAAAGTAATATTTTTTAAAAACGTGTTTCCATAAACGCGAAACATAAAGGTATACGGTATTTGACAGAAATAATTTAATTTATGGGCGTTGCCGTGATTGTTTGAAATAGAAAAAACGGTTGAGTGCGAATTCGACTCGCGCATAGAGGGTTCCGCGCCCCATACAATATTGTGAATTTCTCACAGGACTCAAAAGTCTCAATAACTATGGTAAGGCTAACCTTTGAATAAATAACAAGAGGCGGCCATGCCGGAAATAAGTCAGTGCGTATAGGTTATATAACTGATTAGTAAGGCTCGCACGGTTGGTCTGTTTCCAGAGGCGTCAATGCCGAAAATAAGTACGTACGTATGCGGTATTTGACAAAAATAATTTTATTCATGGGCGTTGTTCTGATTGTGTAAAATAAAAAAACCGTCAAGTGCGAGTTCGACTCGCGCATATAGGGTTCCGTACCACCGAAAGATTGTGCTTATATATTTTTAATAAATTTGCTGATGTTTCATCCCATACTCTTGTTGTGCGGTGTCACAATGTCACATAGTTAAGAATGTTCAAAAAGGTAAGACGTCATAAAATCGTAGAAATATGTTAAATGCGTACTTGTAGTTTTACTATTGGAGATATATTCTTGAAAGTGGGTAAGTTTGAATGTAGATACCAAAGTGCATCCCCTGAAATTTCTTGCGCATGTCTAGCCCTCTTGGTTTACGCGTGGTACGCATTTTGGTCTACTGCGCAGATATTGAAACACAAAAAATAAAGAAGTCGAAAAAAGTTATAAAGTTAAATACGTAGTGGTACCTTGAGTATTGGAGATATATTCTTAACAGTGAATGGGTTCAAATGTAGACAACAAAGTCCATCTCCTGAAATTCCGCTCGGTTTGCGCGTGGTATGCATTTTGGTCTACTGCGTAGATGGCAAAAAACGAAAAAAAAGTCGAAAAAGCTTGGGAAAAAAGTTATAAAGTTAAATACGTAGTGGTACCTTGAATATTGAAGATATCTTCTTAAAAGTGAATGGGTTCAAATGTAGACACCAAAGTTCATCTCCTGAAATTCCGTGCGCATGTCTAGCACGCTCGGTTTGCGCGTGGTACACATTTTGGTCTACTGCGCAGATGGCAAAAAACGAAAAATAAAGTAGAAAGACTTGGGAAAAAGTTATAAAGTTAAATACGTAGTGGCACCTTGACTGTTGGAGATATCTTCTTAAAAGTGAATGGGTTCAAATGTAGACACCAAAGTCCATCTCCTGAAATTCCGTACGCATGTCTAGCACGCTCGGTTTGCGCGTGGTATGCATTTTGGTCTACTGCGCAAAACCGAAAAATAAAGATGTCGAACAAAAATTGTGAAAAAGTTATAAGTTAAATACATAATGGTACTTTATTGGAGATATATTCTTAAAAGTGAATAGGTTCAAATGTAGACACCAAGGTCCATCTCCTGAAATTCCTTGCGTATGTCTAGCACGCTCAGTTTGCGCGTGGGACGCATTTTGGTCTACTGCGCAGATGGCAAAAAACGAAAAATAAAGTCGAAAAAACTTGGGAAAAAAGTTATAAAGTTAAATACGTAGTGGTACCTTGACTATTGGAGATATCTTCTTAAAAGTGAATGGGTTCAAATGTAGCCACCAAAGTCCATCTCCTGAAATTCCGTACGCATGTCTAGCAGCTCGGTCTGCGCGTGGGACGCATTTTGCTGTACTGCGCAGATGGCAAAAAACGAAAAATAAAGTCGAAAAAACTTGGGAAAAAAGTTATAAAGTTAAATACGTAGTGGTACCTTGACTATTGGAGATATCTTCTTAAAAGTGAATGGGTTCAAATGTAGACACCAAGGTCCATCTGCTGAAATTCCGTGCGCATGTCTAGCATGCTCGGTTTGCGCGTGGTACGCATTTTGGTGTACTGCACAGATGGCAAAAAACGAAAAATAAAGTCAAAAAACTTGGGAAAAAGTTATAAAGTTAAATACGTAGTGGTTACCTTGACTATTGGAGATATCTTCTTAAAAGTGAATGGGTTCGATTGCAGACACAAAAGTACATCTCCTGAAATTGCGTAGGCATGTCTAGCACGCTCGGTTGGCGCATGGTATGCATTTTGGTCTACTGCGCAAAAACGAAAAATAAAGAAGTCGAACAAAAATTGTGAAAAAGCTATAAGTTAAATACATAGTGGTACTTTATTGGAGATATATTCTTAAAAGCGAATGGGTTCAAATATAGACACCAAGGTCCATCTCCTGAAATTCCGTGCGTATGTCTAGCACACTCGGTTTGCGCGTGGTACGCATTTTGGTCTACTGCGCAGATGTCAAAAAATGAAAAATATAAAAAACGACAAATGAAGAAGTCGAAAAAGTTGGAAAAAGTTAGAAAAAAAGTGCCCCACAAAACAAACAATAAATGTGCGCGCCGACTGGTATTGTATGGCGCAAGAGGTCGACTAGCGGTCGACTTATGCCACGCCCGGTTATACCATTTACGAGTTATAATTTTTATAGGCTTGCCATTTAAAAATGAATTAAAATACGGGGTTTGCGGTAAAATGTTTCTTTTGTGAAGACTTTTAAAAGAAGAGACCACACGGCATAGGTTTGCATTCAAAATTTTTGACCTCAGCTCCCTTGCGCCCCCCCCCCCCCCCAAGGGGGTTGAAAAGGTCAAATTACATAAAAACGTAGATTTATTAACCAATAAGATTATAAAATTTGGTGTCTCTATCTTTATTAATAACAAAGATATTTACCCTTACTAAGGCTTTTTAGATACCCTGTATGTTATATTACTTTTAACGAAGTATTTTCATATTTCGCATTTTCAAATTACACAATGTGAGTAAGTAAATATTTGGATTTTATTTTCAAATCGGATCATAATTGTATTTCGTACTAGGTTAGAGCCGTCCCTGGAATAACCCACGTTTGCAAAGCTTTACTAATAAGTATGTTACTAATGTAAGCAAGACAATTATTGTTAAACAATATTCTGCTGATTGGACGAATCACCGATTTTTCGATATTGTGGTAACCTACTGAGAGATGAGAATGGGAATTATAATATACTGGGTATTAATCAAGTATCATGTATTTCATTAATCCCTAAACACATCGAACCTAAAATAATTACAGCTGCTTTATCTACGGTATATTTTAGAAAATTTGTTTCTCTCCTAATGCTCTAAATAGGGAACTGAGACTTTAAACAACCACGCGACTAAAATTTGTCAAAACCTAATTAATTAAACGAATGAATGAAAGTCTACTTGTCAGGGGTACATATAAATATGCAAAAATTGAGAATAAATTCTCTAACCACCTGAAAATTCCTTATACAATAAGGATTTCAACAAATAATGGTAAAACAGCTATTCTCCAGGCTATATGCCCCTCCGAGCGCTGAATTACATACCAAAATTTGCCGTATTTTCTTCTAACACAGTTAGATAATAAAATACTTGTTTTGAATGCAAGAAACTACTAGGAAGAAGGAAGCTTTTTCTTTAGTTAGGATGTCGTCACCTGCAGACCGGTTTCGAACTCGTTGGTTCTCATCAGTACAGGATAGACGAACATACCAATCTTCCGAAAAAGTAATCCCTTAAAGCTACAACTGTCGTACTGCATAAGCAGTGAGACACAGGCAGCGCCATCCATTAGCAGTTTCGAGCATTCAGAGTAGAGTTTACCGTAGGGTAAAATTTTCAAACGAATGAATGAAAGTCTACTTGTAGAGAATAGCTGTTTTACCATTATTTGTTGAAATCCTTATTGTATAAGGAATTTTCAGGTGGTTAGAGAATTTATTCTCAATTTTTGCATACCTAATTAATTGTTTTGATTCTTTCAGACTCAACAAGAAATTATTGTGTGAGGCAAATAGGAAATATTTTCAATAAATTTTAATAACAAAAAAGTTGCCTAAAATAAGTAAATATTAATGAGAAGGTACAGTACTAAAAATAACATACAAATATGGTTTGAAGATACTGATAGAAGAAAGAACAGAGAAGAATAAAAGAGACTTTTTACAAAATTAAAAATTAACAGTGGAATTGTGCACACAAATTAAATTAAACTAAATTAAGAAAACGAGGTAAATTTTTCATCAAAATTAATGCAAATGAACCACTATACTATTTTTTAGTGATAATCTCATATTTCCTTTCTTTAAACGTTTTTTTTTAATAAGTTATTAATATAACAATGACAAAAATCCACATAAAAATGAATAGTTATTTATATATCAAAGCCGCGAAATTCCTTTTTAAAGTACCGAGAGAAAATTTTCGCCAAGGCCGCTTGCGACCGAGGCAAGATAAGCTCGAGGTCGTAAAAAAAATTCGCGGCCACGGTATACACAATATTTTTTGTGCAGCCGTGAATATTACATAAATACAAAATAATTTGTTAATATTCAATGTTAATAATAATTCGGAAAGACTAGGTTTAGTTGCTTCAGCTTCAGGAATAAATATTACTAATAATAAAAACTGTACCGTTAAGGTTAATATTTATCCTAAATAATGATGCCTTTATTGTAAATTTGGAAATAATTACTAGTTGTGCTTAATAAAAAATATGTAAGAACCTTGTCAAATTATTTCTAAAATGTCAAATTTTGAAGTGACTTTTAGTTTGGCGGCCGTTACTGAGGGTAACGGCCTGAAAATTGATTTCGCGATCGCTACTAAGGGTAACGGCCGCGAAACTAAATTTCGCGGACTGTATTCGGAGCGCGAAATTCTCAGTTCGGATACGGTTACACAACAAATATATTTTTTTAGGACATGAAAACTGTCATGTCTCAAAATAACCAAAAACATGATCAAGCAACCCAAAAATTAGTATTAAATTAAGAAGATAAAAATTGGTCAACTTCTTAATTCAGCTTAATTTAACTGAAATCTTAACTTGGGTGCATAAATGCGACCATTTAATTTCACCAGATCATCTGTTAATTGTAATTTAATTTGTCTGCTTTATACGAAGTAATTACTTCCATAATATACTAAATGCTAAATACCAACCAAAAGAGAATACCAGAAATGAGCCTTTTATGTGTATCTATTAAAGTACGAGTACTTTATTTCTACATACCGGCCACGACATTTACAGCTGGTCCCCCGCATAGTTTGCTATGTGGGAAACGATTCGGGTTAGATATGGTGACTTTAGGCAACTGAATATACACCCGAGGCCGTTCTAAAATTAATTCTTCTTGCTCCTTATTATTAGACAGGTACGTGAGTAATTGTAAACAATACGATTGATCGCACGGCTGTTAAATTTTCCAAGCCTAAAGATAAAAAGATTGAATTTAAGAACTTAGCATGAAACACCGATGCGTGCTTTAGATAATATCTGATGTCACTTGTAGGCGCGCGCAAACTTTTATTTGCCAGGGTAATTTTAGAAATGCTTTAATTTTTTTCCTACGACCACCTATGAAATCAAGAAAAAAAGCGTGGTTACTTGGCTCGAAAAAGCCTTATATCAGATGCGTGTTGAAAAGTACTTGTCAACATGACTTTTAAACAGATGGTGCCAATTTAGTAGCAAAACTATTTCTTATTTTCAACACTAGTGTTGTGATCGTAGGAAAAATATTGTACATTACTCGTGTGAAAGTAATTTTCGCACACTCGTGGGATTATCGCACTCGGCTGTCGCCTCGTGCGACGACATTCCCACTCGTCACTTTGAACACTTGTTATGTAATATACCATTGTAGTTAAATTAACTCGGTAATTTTCTTCAAAAAACACTTTTGGGTTTGTAATGACTTGCTTGATCCGTTTACGCAATAAAAAAATACATGCATATTTCCTATTATCTAGAAAACTCGTAAAAACATACATACGGGTCGAACTGAGAACCTCATCTTGTGAAGTCGGGAAAAATAGATGTTTTTTGTTTCTTAGCCTAAAATACAAGGTATTAAATAAAAAAAATGAAATTCTAATAAATTAAGAGATAGAGACGTCAAAACCTAGATAATTTTTTCATGAAAATAAAGGCCCCTTGTGTTGTAAATCCGGTCTCAGTTACTAATACCAGAGTGTGGCTGGCAAACCCCGTTGCGCAACTACAGTGTGGTCCAAAAAGTTTGCAACGTTCGTGAAAGTCTTTTGTTAAGGAGTTTATCGAAATGTAGTATTACGAAAACTTGGTGAATACCTAAAAACAAAATTAACCGTTATTAGAATCGTGAAAAGTTAAGTAGAATAGAGGGGAGAAACAAAAATATAAAAATCGTTTAAGAGTAATGAAAGTAATTCTTTTTAGATGGGAAGGGATCAATTCATATTTGAACACAACTCTTAATTCTGAACAATTTTTCGAAGTAACATTCTGCGGTATTTTTAAAAATAATTGTACTTTACTCTTGGAAGCTTTTAAAAGTTTTGTTTTGCCTCTGTATTTGACTTTGCACGACTCTGATAAGAGTTAATTTTGTTTTTAGGTATGCACTAATTTACTTACATTTTAATAAACTCATTAATAAGCAAACTTGCAAACTTTCTGGACCACAGTGTAGATGCTCAACGGGGTTCGCTGAGACCGGATTTACAACACTAAAGAACTAGAGATTTTTATGAACAAATTAAGTTTTGACATCGCTATTTCTTAGTTTACCAGTTTACCGAATTTTTACGAAGTTTGAAATCAAGGCATTAATTTTTAACCCATAAAGTTTTAGTATTTTACATACATAATTTTAAAACACGGTTCATTCAAATCCAAGGGATTTGAATTGGTTTCGAGATAATGCTTTTTTTGTCTAATGTTCCTCCTCTAAAAGTAATATGACATTTTAAGAAAGTTTTTCCTTATCCGAAATTGCAAAAAACCGTAATTTTTCTGCAAATAAGCTTGTCAGGTTCACATTTGACATTTCATTCAATATAGGGTTAAAAATAAAATTCTGCTTAATTTTGCTGCAACCAGAGCTTAGGAAAAATACTTTTAAAATTTGAAGAAATAATTTGAATAACTTATAAACATAATTTATTTTTATTGTTGCTATCATTAAAAAAATAAGTTTAATATTAAAATAACTAAAAATGTTAAACTAGAAGACGAATTATTTGTTAATGAATGATATATTCTTATGTAAGCAAGTGATATATTTATTATACTGTAACATATACTACAATTGGTGCTACGTATGTATGAAAAAGCCCCAGAGTCTTTTAGAAATTCTTTAGCAAAGGAAGGACGCACCACTACAGCTAGCGTAGCGAGCTTATACGCAATTCAAAGGACCAATCTGTGATCGGCTTTGCTTTGCCATGCCTCTGATAGATATTTGATATAATTTATTCATAGAGAGAGTGCTGCACCAGTAATATGCCACATAAGAGGCTTACGGCTACAGACACATTAAAATCGTATCAAATATGCATATCGCTGCCTGCATTTACCTAAGGATTTGCGAACTGAAACTTCGAAAAGCAAAATGACTTAAACGGAAAGCATTCAATATGCCTACATAATAAAAACTGTCTTGAAAATAAATTTTTACAGACGGTGTTTTAGTCCCCTGCAATTTTTGCTTATGGATATGTATTATGTTTAGAAAATAACCTTCCGTTCTGAAAAATACAAGGGACTCGCACAAAAAATAAAAATGTACCAGTAGTTAAAATATCTCAAAATGTCAAAATGCCTGGATTAGATGGGCTATAATATTCAGAAACCAGTAATTTTACACAAAGAAATAAAAAGAACGGTGATATGCTTTATTTACAGATCCGATGTACAAAACATCCTTTTTCTATATAATTTTTTGTTTTTAAGAGCTTTCCATACCAGCGTGAAACCCGGCATTGTTTCCTGGCTTGTCTAATTTAAAATTTAATATAAAAAATTTAAAAAGGCGTTCACAAGCACTTCTAGTTTGGCAGACGAAACCTTATTTTCTTGTTACAAAAAAAAATTCTTTACAAATTTTTGAAGTTAAAGGGTCAAATTATATCAAGCGCCATAGAAAAATAATAAATATAAATATTGTTGCAATCCTTATCACTTTATTATTATTTTTTTAAATTACAAATGATGTCCCATGTTCTCTACAGATTTTATAGAAAAATCTTTCGATCCCTAAAGGCGTCTGTACACGATACGAAAAATAACGCGCGTGAAGAGCATTCGTGACTGACACCACGAATCTAGCATACGTGATCCTGCTGACACGGTGCGAGGTATTCCAGATAGGTTTCGTGTAACCATGTTCTTTATAGACGAAAAATAGACACGGTAACCGGTTATTCTTATTATAAGAAGGACTTTCTCGTACGAAGCGTGCGAGACAACTAATCAACTAATAAACCAGTTTGAAATTGTTTCGAACACGCGCGTTGTCACGTACGTGCACGTGCGAGATTAGTTTACACGGTTCGACCTGGCATAAAAATTGCATTCGAGGCCGCGTGGTTTCTCGCATCGTGTACAGCCACCTTTATAGTCGCTTTCTCTCACGCATGACCGTCTGGCGAGAATTTTAGCTGTCGGCGCGGCCCGACCCGCGAGACGATCCGTCCAAAATACGGCCCAGTAGCGCAACAGACAGGTTAAAAATTTAGTTATTTACCAGTCTTTGTGTCTTGAGGTAGTTATTAATTTGCATTTTTTTACTGTGATATTGTTCTGAAATACGCTTATTATGGGTCGCTACAGGGAAAGAGAAAGGCACTTAAACCGAAAAAAGACAGCTTTGACTTTGAAAAGAAAAGTAAGAGACGAGCTAAATTGAGGTAAGTATCTACCTATATATTATTGATGCGTTATATTTTTTACACAAACAAAACAAAAACAAAGAAAAACATAATTTTTATATTTTTGATCAATTATAATGAATGGCTTTCTCAAAGTTGCAACATAGTATAATATTATTTAACGATCGTATAAAGCAGGTTACATTACACGAAGACGAAGGCGAGTGTTATAATAATTTATAATCAGCCTCAGTGTAATATACAAGGTGTCCCATAAATAATGAATCAAACGGAAACCGATGATAGATGAGGTACAATAAAAGTGCTATAAACAGAGGTTCGATTACTGTCGGTTTTCAAGTTATAAGATATTGTATGGTTTTTGGAATAACACCTATGGGAAAAAAATCAAAAATAGTAAAAAAAATTGTACTTAAAAGATTAATTGAAAGCTCGAGACGTCAAGGTAAACTGAAACACGCCTCCGGTAAGACGATGCATTTCAATGCATCGCCTCAACCTGGATGTAGAAAATGATCGTATACTACCAGAAAATATTGTTGCAAAAAGCGACACCCAAACATTTAAGCCCTGGAAAGAAGAGTATTTGATGACAAAAAGTTCTTTAGTCAAATTTTAAACCAGGAAAGGCAAAAACCATTTGACTGCAATATTACTTTTATATGGAAGTCATAGCGGAAACTAGACGGGACCTTTACTCCACTTTCGTCTTAAAATGCAAAATGTGTGGGATCATAAAAGACTTATAAACTGAAATTTCGGAAGATACCGATAACATAGAAATAAACACGACTCTTACTGTAGCAGCGGTATCAACTGGATTGATTTTTCAAGTTTAAACGAAGAAGCTGCAGCTATTAATTTACCTATGATGAGCGAAAAAACGTATTTGAACGTCATAACACTCATAACCAAGCCAGTGAGATAATTCGTAAAACATTTTGGTTTGGAAGAAGCTACTAAAGATGGGGCAAAAATAGCTGTTGAATTAGGTGAAATAAGCAAAGATGGAATACCGTATATTGGTTACAGATGGAGCTTGGTCAAAATGCTCTTATAATGTTAATTACGACGCTTTGTCCGGTGTTGGAAGCATCATTGTCAATTAAAAATTGGGATAAAAGCTCGACAGCAATGGAAACAGATATTGTATTAGAGGGATTTTCACGCAGTATTGAATTATACAACATTAGATTTCTTCGAATGATTGGAGACGGTTCGGTTTACCGAAAGTTGGTTCAGGTAAAGCCATATGGAAACTTAACCGTTGAAAAAGTTGAATGCAAGAACCACTTATTAAAAGTTGCAAATGGAAAACACAGCTCCTCTAAAAATCTACCTGTTTCACCTTATCTTCGAAAAGAAATAAACAAAATGACTAAATGAATTTCATCTACAGGTGTAAAATAATTAAATATATTATATTTACTGACGCCGCCTCTGATTTCGCAGAATTAAACACATTTGACATTCATGACATGGCACTTATGCTTTAAATTACCTTCATAATCACTTTCGTTAAAATGTCTAGAACAAATTCTAGCATTTTTCACATTCTCGTGTGACCACCCTTACTTCTCTTAGCACGCCACGAGGATAATTATGTAGAGAGGTATCTCGCTAGTTCTAGGTTGCAAGATTTACGGACGCTTATGTACTGTATGGATGCCGCCAGCCTTTAAAAAGTGGAGAAAGGCCAGGTTCATAAAAAGATTTATAGAGGGCGCCACATGATTTTATTTAATCCACCAGCACCAACCTACCTACCTATCAACCAAAACCATGAAAATGATAATTTCTTCCTCGTAACTTCCCAACGGAAACTATGCAGTAGCGAGGGACGCTCCCTCAGCTAATCCACCTAGATTGATCGTCCTACAATAATTTACATTCCATTCTTTTTTTTTTCTTTTTGACACCAAAAGGAGTCCGGGTAATAAGAAGCGTTTTTCTTTGAAAATATGAAATATATTAGATAATGATTAAGATTTTGGGTAACACCCTAAAGATTAATTTAATTTAATTAGTGATTTGAAAATATCAAGTCTGACAATTATTAAGATTTTAGGTAACACCCTAAAAATTAATTTAATCAGTGATTTTTATAATATAAAATATATCAAATATTAAGATCTTAGGTAACAACCTAAAGATTAATTTAATTATTGATTATTAATATTGCCTATTCAAAATAGGGTCTGTAGGCTTATAATTAACTTTTGATTTATTTTTCCGAACCAAAATTAAACGAGGAAAATAATACAATAACCCTTAAACTACACATCCTAAACCGTAAAATATAGCACACTGGTGAAAGTATACTTAGATACACAAAAGAAAATATTTACACGAAACTAAAACGACATAGTGTTATCAGGCGAAATAAGTCACCGTCCGCAGCTTACGTAAGCGTATTGGAGGGGGAGAAAATTTTCTTTATTAACGCATGGCATTTAAAATTTGATGAACCGAGTTAATGTTTGAGAATTGTTCACCTTCACGCTAGGCTATTTACAGAACTCAGGTTTTGTTGATTCTATCATGGTTTTATGAATATAAAATGATATGAAAGAGAACCAATTTTGGTTTTGTGAATATAAAATGGTATAAAAGTTTGTTTTATAAATATAAAAAAGTATAATAGAGAACCATGACCGTCATTAGTGGTTAATCCCCTCAAACGCGCTGATAATCTTCGTCACACGACCGTGGGACGGTGTAGAGATCGGAATTTTAACCCAGGATTGACACTTAGCCCAGGATTAGCACTTAGCCCAGGATATACACCCTGAAATATTAAAAAAAAATAAATAAATTTAACGGACTTACTCAATCACTCTAATTCACACCTCCTTAGATTGGTTGAGGGCTCCTAGGATCAATCGTTGATCTCGCCATGATGACTTCCAACCAACAAAGAAAATGACCGGTACCAGAAAATCCCTTAAAAGAACCAAATACCCAATAAATTCCCTGAAATTCCATAGGGAGGGAATATTTACATTGCTAAACTAATGGACAAATACACTTAGAAAACCTACCTGTGGACTATCTCTCGGTCTGTAAAATCACGCCGATCTGGTGTAAAATGGCGGCTCTCAGTTGAGACGAATATTTATCCCGAACACACGGTTGTGTTTTCGTTACACGAAACTAAACCTCAGGTTGGCTTGAACCCCGTCAACACAACCACCAACTTTAGGAAAACACTGGTGAAACTAGAACTTTAACTCCCACAACCAATGTGGATTACTAGAAAATCGTTTTGTCTTAGCTTCACAATCGTCTCATTTGGAAAGGACATTCTCAGATCTATACGAGGAACCAAAATTTCCGGTTAGGAATCTGTCGAGAAATCTCGAAAATTTGCAAGAGAGCGTCCGTCAAGTAGAAGTCGTAACGTCAACGTTATATGATCAACTACACAAATTATTCAACCCTACTCTTTTACAACCGAAAACCTTACTGATACTATCAATGACTGATTGCCTACAACCACCTGTTGCAGTCAATTCAACCATTAATCCTATATTTAACATCCCTAAAATTAATCATCTAGAATTCTCCCACGTCAACCCGTTATTCAGTGGGGTTGCTAGAGAACCCTATCTAGATGTAGCAGGTAATCTCGATAAAATCACATCTTCTAGGCACCCTTGCCGATTAGTGCAACTTTTACCAACGATACTGCCGTCATCAGTCCATCTCCTGTTCGGACCTAAACAATTACCAAAACATACATAACCCAAAATTTGCAAAACAGCTCGGGTATGTGCGTTCTGATTAAAATATTTAATATTGTGACAGCTATTTTTATTAAATTTTAATGTTTTATCCAGTATAATTTAACTTCAACCTGTTTGAAACATACACTAGGTAATAAAGGTAAAATCACCTTGAAATCCTTCAAAGTCAAAAAATTTGACAAATTTAGTATAGAGTTGGAATTCTTTTTCTGTCATGTAATGCTTTATTTTCCTCGAATAGGTTCTTTATCCTTAGAATAGTATTGACGGATATATTTCTGTGAAAATTTGCAATAAATCTTCTCCTTGCTTCTCTTGCATTTTCTTGGCATTTGTAGAACAAGATAACAATCTGCAATCTCTCATCTAATGAATATTTCATTTCGGCAATATTATAGTAAATTTGTGAAATTTTTTGACTTTGAAGGATTTCAAGGTGATTTTACCTTTATTACCTAGTGTATGTTTCAAACAGGTTGAAGTTAAATTATACTGGATAAAACATTAAAATTTAACAAAAATAGCTGTCACAATATTAAATATTTTAATCAGAACGGACATAAAAAAAATCACTCGTTCCGAAAATCGTATAAAAAAAGCTATGTTCCATTTAAAAAACACCTTATCCATAGCGTAACTCTTTTGTTTCTGGTTCAAATAAATTTTTGGTTTCATTTTTGAATTCTGCAGGAAAAAGTACATCGATTGGCTATTTTAGATTTTTCTTTAAATACAAGGAAGCTCAAAAATGAGGCCCTGTTCAGTCCTCGTTGGAAGGCCCTGTACACAATATTTCAAGATCTACTCACCCGATTTGACTCAAATTTACAACACTTCTTCTTTATCATATTATCTACGATGTGACATAGGATTTTCTCGATTGGATGTCTTGTGTAAAAGTTATAATTTTTTTAAATTCAATATTTCGATGCAAATTTCAAGCTTTTTTCAAACAGCAGCTATTTTTACTAAAAATTAAAATTTTTCCCTCCGTCACATTTTAGCTATTACCCATTTAAATAAGAAAAAAATATTTTGATGCTTTTCAGACAATGCCTAAGGGAGAAATCACGTACCAACAAGGATTTTCAAAAGATACTTATCGGCGCATATCTCTACCATTTAAAAAAAAATTTAAATCGTTAATATTGCAAATTGCTCACAAAACTACTATGTATATGTGTGAAATAAAGATTTTTTTATACACTTAACGGCTGCGTCAAAATTTTTTTTATTTTTCCGAGCGCCAGGGTGGCGTATCCCCTTAAGTGTACTTACAAATTTTCGGATGTATTTCTTAATTATTTTTATTGGGTCACTTCATAATTGTCACCACTAAATTAAATTAAATAGCCTAAATATCCTTAAGCTTTCCTAAATTTCAGGGACGCTTTAACATTTAAAGGCCACTCTGCAAAGTGAAATCGTTGATTTTAACCTTTCTGCATGTATAAAGAGTATATAAAATAGAAGTACCCGTAGTAGCATTAAGCTGTTCACGCATCAAACAATTCAGTGAGTTTTTAAAATGAATTCCGACCTATCCTGTTCAAGTCCTGCACCAATCGTTGAAAACAGTGAAAAAAAGGTAATAATTTTGCAAGATATTAACATTCCAAGATCGAAAAATTTTCAATATATGGTAAAAAATATGTTAGAAGATAGTGCGCAGCAAAAGGAATTGACACATCATAAAGTTAAAAATAATTTAGAGAAATTTTTAGTTTTTAATAACAAAAAAAATAGTGACTCAATTTCGTGTGGACAAAGGGCACAAAGTAATACTATTGATTTAGAATTAGAAAATTTTATTAATAAACCTATTGATACTGAAAATAATTTTAATGAGCATAATAAGGAAAATAAAGACATTGACCGACAAAATAACAAAAATTACGACGAACAAAATGAAAACTTAGACGAAAAATTTTTGGAAGATGTATTAGACACAAAAAATTCAACACTTTTTAATACAACAGATCAACCAGACTATCTTGGGCTTTTATCTAGTCAATTATTTAATGACAATTCAAGCGAAAATTTGACCACATCATCCCAAATATTTCAAAATAAAATTTCTAGTACACAAATTGATTGTGAGACAAGTTGTACTAACGAAAGTTCTTATTCTAATTTAGTGAATAATATCTTGGATTTGGAGGAAAATAGTCTTTTAAGAAAACAAAATTTAATTAAAAATAATTTTGAAAACGAAAGTGAAAATCAAAGGTTTATAAGTAAGAGTTCGCTTTATAGTGACGCTGAAGAAAATATTTTGGATGGTGATAATGATGTCTCAATTATTCCAGCACAAAGAGAAAACTTGCAAAATTATAATAATTTTTATAAATTTGAGGCAGAAATGCCTGTCTATGAAGTCATCCCTTTAGTTGTGGAGAAAATTTTATTACCGGCTTCAACTCAGACAAATGCTGAAAATAAGACAGTTTCGACGCAAACTAATTCTTTTAAGAATATTTCTTTCGGCATTAAAAAAAAAATTAAAACCAAAAAAAATCTAAAAATTATTTCCAAATTAAAATCTTTAGCTTTTCTGTTAAATTCAATAATACCCTCTCAATTTGAGACAGAACAACATTTATGGAAAAGGATGGAAACTGTTTTTAATGATATTGTAGATAACCTTGAATAATCCCCTCCTTATTCCTAGCCAGAACTTACTATTTAGATAAACTTTTTCATATATTTCCTTTATTGTGTTTGTTTCTTGCGGGAACAGTTTCACAAGAAAAGACCTAAGCAAAGATGAAATATCAGTGCATCACATGCAAAAAACGTTTTACCCGAAGGGATAATTTAATACGTCACCTTAATGGAAGTTGCAGCAAAATATCTCAAAAATGCAAACTTCAATTGCAAGAACTGAAAAATTCTAAATATCAAAAAACTTTTGGTAAGTAGTATTCATAATATGTTTTGATGAAAACAACACTGTATATTAATTATTTTTTCGTTTAAATTCAGAATGAAATCCAAAAGAATTATATAGTTGTGTAAAACTAACTAGATCAGTTTTAAACGTTTTATTATTTTAGATCTTTCTATACTTTGTATTACTTATAAATATAAAAAAATTAGTTCAAAATTATTTTAAAAAATATGTTAGTAGCAGTTAGCGAGGAGACTCTCCTCCTCACTATGTCTGCATGGGTGGGCCTCCGCACATGATATTACTTCTTAGTAGTAGTTGGTTAATGGGAGTACCAAGCATGGATAGGTCGCCTCTCATGATTAGTAGTGTATGCATGAGTGGGCCTCCTCACATGATATTACCTCTTGGTAGTAGTATGTTAATGGGGGGGTACTATGTAAGCATCGGTTGCCTCCCAGGATGTATTCATACATTCTTAAGAAAAAAGCGTTTTTGTTGTTTTAAATAGATATTTTGTTGTAGAAGACCTTAAATATTGCCAGGAGTGTAGAAAATCTGTTAAAAAAAGTTTGTGGTGCAGTCATGCCAAAACAAACACACACAAAAGAAACACATCTACAATGACAAGCGAAGAAGGAGTAGACATAATTAAAACAGCCTTTCAACAAAGAATTATATCCTAAAGGGTTACTGCAAAAGGATATCATATAAATATTGAAGATTTTTTTAATGAAATTTCACCAAAAATTAGTAAAATAATCCAAGAAGAACTTGACAAATTTACATGCATAAAGCTAAATCTAGAATTATTTGGAATGTATTTAAATCCTAGTGATGACAGCCATCATGTGAAGTCCTTTAATACTCCATTTAGAGTGTTCTGTAGCAGTTCAAATATAACTGCAGATATTGAAGAGATGATTGGAATAATGGATAGAAAAGCTGATGAACTAGCAGAAAAAGACTCAGGTAATATTTTATGAAATTAATTAGCTATTTCTATAGAATAATGCTTAATATTATAAATAAAAATAAAATAATTAATTCTGTTTTAGGGTGGATCCTGCTTAACTTGTTATACGTAGAAGTTAATATCAACAAGTTTAATCCGCTAAGAGCTACATCTTATATTCCTCTACCTAAGGAGATAACGTCTAAAAATGCTGTAGTCAACATTCAAAATAATGACGAATTTTGTTTTGCTTGGTCTGTGGTAGCGGCACTATACCCCCCAACTGGTTTGGAATATGAAGTAACCTCCTATCCTCATTATTCAACCGTTTTGGATTTAACAGGTATTGAGTTTCCTATAACAGTAAAGGATATCCCTAAATTTGAAATACTTAATAATATTTCTATTAATGTTTATACTTTATAAAAAATTAAAACTGAATTTAAATTTGAGTATGAAATAATTGGTCCACTACATTATACAAAAACAAAAAAAAATCAACATGTCAATTTATTGTTAATGGGTGATGATAACGGAAATCTCCATTACTCGTATATTTCTGATTTATCTAAATTAATCTCTAAACAGTTATCTAAATATAAAGGAAAACATTTTTTATGTGATGGTTGCTTACAACATTTTAGCAGTGAATAATATTTAATTAGACATAATGAGTATGATTGTGACTTTGTAAGAATAAATCTACCATCAAATGAATTAAAATTAGATAAATTCGGAAACCAAATTCCAGAAAATATCTTAAAATTTGAAAATATTCAAAAAAAAATGGAAGTTCCATTTGTTATTTATGCTGACTTTGAATGTATCCTAAAACCTCTAAATAATGAAGAAACTCACTTGGATCCGTCTACTTCTTACACCATTAAAAAATTTCAGCATTCATTTGCCTATTACATAAAATGCTCATTTGATGATAGTGTATCAAAATTTGAATTGTACAGGGGTCCCAATAGTGATCTCGTTTTTATAAATTACTTAGAGAGAGATGTACATGATTTATATAACAAACACCTTAAAGTTTATAAAAAAATGAATAAACTTGATGGTATTGAAAAACTACGTTACAATTATTTAAATGAATGTCACATTTGTGATCAACCCATTATAGACCAAAAAGGCAAAGTTTCCGATCATTGCCACCTAACTGGCAAATGGAGAGGAAACGCGCATTTTAACTGCAATTTAAACTTTAAACAACCAAATTTTATACCAGTAATTTTACATAACTTACGGAATTATGATAGCCATCTCTTTATTAAAAACTTATGTCAAAATAATGAACGGATTTCTGTTATTGCTCAAAATAAAGAAAAATACATTTCTTTTGAGAAGCATATTGACGTAGACACCTATACCGATAAAAATAATAAGAAAAAAAAGAAATTTATAAGTTTTAGGTTTTTAGACTCTTTTCAATTTTTACCCTATTCATTAGAAAAATTATCTGAAACTCTAGAAGATCAGCAATGTAAAGAAGTGAGAAAATATTTTAATGATAGGAAAAAATTTGAATATATTCGTCAAAAAGGTGTGTTCCCCTACAATTATGTTAATGAATTTAACAAATTAAATGTTACATTTTTACCAGATAGGGAACAATTTTACAATGATTTAACAGATGAACATATTAGTATTGGAGAATATGAAAGAGCAAAACATGTTTGGAAATTGTTTAACTGTAAATCTATAGGTGAACATTCTGATATTTATTTAAAATCTGATGTATTATTGTTAGCAGATATTTTTCAAAATTTTAGAAAAACATGTATAGAAACTTATAATTTGGATCCTGCGCACTATTACACCTTTCCAGGATTTAGCTTTGACGCGTGTCTGCGATTGACTGGAATAAAATTAGATTTATTAACTGATACCGATATGTTACATTTTTTTAAAGGTAGTGTAAGGGCAGGAGTTAGTACTTGTGTCAGTAGAAAATCTCTTGCAAATAATGAATTAATTTCTGGTTATGATGCTTCTAAACCCAATAAATATATTTTATATCTTGATGCAACTAATCTTTGCGGGTATGCAATGTCTCAATATCTTCCAGAAAAAGATTTTGTTTGGCTTTCAGATGAGGACATTAAAAAATTAAATATATTGGATATTTCTGACACTTCTGAAAAAGGATATGTATTGGAAGTTGATTTGGAATATCCTTCAAATTTACACGATATTCATAATGAATTTCCTTTCTGTCCTGAAAATTTTAAGCCCCCTAATTCTAAGATTTCTAAACTTATTCCAAATTTAAAAAACAAAGAAAACTATGTTATTCACTACACTTAGTTGAAACAATGTTTAAAGCATGGATTAAAACTAAAAAAAATACATAGAGTCGTACAATTTACTCAATCACCATGGTTAAAAAAATACATAGATCTAAACACAAAATTAAGAAATAATTCGAAAAATGAATTTGAAAAAAATTCCTATAAATTAGCTAACAATAGTATTTATGGAAAAACGATGGAAAATGTTGACAAAAGAACTGAAATTAGATTAGTTACTCAATGGTCAAAAAACCAAAGAAAAGATGGTGCAGAAAATTTAATGGCAAAACCATATTTTAAAGATTATACAGTATTTTCTTAGAATTTAGTTGCTATTCAAATGCAAAAAATATTAGTTAAGTATAATAAACCCGTATATGTTGGGTTTTCGATATTAGACATATCTAAAACTGTAATGTATTACTTCTATTATGGGTTTTTGAAACCTTTATATGGTAGCAAAGTTAAGTTATTATATACAGATACTGACTCCTTCATCCTAGAAATTGAAACAAAAAACATATATGATGATATTAGACTCCACATAGAAAGATTCGATACATCAAATTATAAAAGTAATAATATTTATAATATACCGCGAACCATTTCTGCTGTGGGTAAATTTAAAGATGAGTATGCTGGTGAACCTATAGAGTGTTTTTATGGTACCGGATCAAAAGCATATTGTGTTAAGACACAAAATAGTTTACTTAAAAAGGCAAAGGGAATTAAAAAAAGTAGCATTAAAAACCAATTAGATCTTGTAGATTATAGAGATGTTGTGGAAAAGGACTCTAAAATTTTTTGTACTATGTACTTGTTTAGACCTCGGCTGCATACTATTTATCAGGCGCGGCCCGTGAGTTTTTTTACAGGTGGGTCAAAATTTTGTGGCCAACTAGTGATATCAACGCAACAAGCAAAATACACTTGTTCAATTAAGAAAGGTTTTTTAATAATGTGCCAAGAAATTATTTACCTACAAATAAACACTGCAAAAATCATAAAATAGGTACTGCAGAATATTGAACATTACTACTCTTGATGTTTATGACTTTTAGTATCACTTTTTTGTTTATGGCTTTTTTTCTATGTGTTTTAATACTCTAAAATAGTAGATTTTAGCGGGTTCCGTTGTGATAAGTTTAGCGTCTATTCAATAGATGTACTAAAATCCCAGAATATAAACAGAACAAAATTCTGAGATAAAAGCATGATTATTTGTAAAATAAAATTAGGAACGCTGCCGAAACTCCGTTTTCTTTAATAAATACAATGCTGGCTGCACGTCTGCACGTGCAGGCTGTAAGCTGTAGTAAATATGAGATTGCCAATAATCTAACAATTTTAGAAATATTTTATCGAGGAACAACTTGTTGCCAATACACTTTTTAGAGCCGATCTAATTTTTCAAATAACAAAAAATTAAAAAAAAAGTTCTTGCCCCACCACGGATTCGAAACCGCGACCGTCAGATTAACTCGCTGCGGTGATACCGCTGCACTACGCTCGTTATATAAGAAAATCGGTCCGATGTCGTTAAATTTGATGCCTAGCGCTGGCCTGACAGAAATCGTATTTATTTTATGTTTAACCACTAATAATTAATATTATTAATACGATGCAAATACAATTCGCATATTAGGTACCTAATTAGTTTTTCTTTTTCCGAACCAAATGTTTTGAAATAGTATATTTTAGGGGGCGGTTTGAGAGTATTTCCATAGTGGGAGTGGCCAGATATTATGGGTGGGCCGTCGACCAATTGTGTCTCTTTTTAACTTCCTAAAGGGCCTATGTCTGTTTCTCTCTTACTTTTAATGAATTTATGTCGTCCATATAAACCTATAAGATCAATTTAAAATATGACCCAGCCCGGAGCAAGCTTGGATATCCTTTGACGATGTCTTGGCTTGATTCTTTCTTGGGGACTTTTCGCATGGAATTTTGAAACAAAAGATTATTTTTTGGTTTTAAAAAATTAAAAAATAAATTATTAGGTAGATCACTGAAAATTTTAGGTGGGTCATTGACCAAATGACCTTATGGACGGGCCGCGCCTGCTATTTATACCGAAATGGTCAACAAATTAGCATTAACTTCTAGAGATGATAAAAGATTTAAAATTCCAAATAGTTTTGATACCTTAGCATGGGGTCACCAGGATATTCCATTTTATGAGTGGTTCATGGAACATGAATGATGAAAATTATTTCAAGGTTACGTAAAGACTATATATTTTTAAACAGAAACGAAATCATTTTATTTCTATATATTACTGAAATCATTATAATGTGTTTGGAATCATTTGATCGAGGAATTGATAATAGTTTATACAAAACTTATGAAAACAGGATGTCTTCCTTTAAAGACTGGAAGGGAGAATTATGTCCAAAATTGCTGGCAAGTTCCGGATATTATTATATATCTATTCTAGATGCTTGTAAATGTTTTTATTGCAGTGTAGAAATATTTATGTGGAAAAGTGATGATTGTCCAATTAACGAACATTATAGATTGTCTAAGAATTGTGACTTTATTGAATGTTTGCAAAAAATTGTAATTTTCAAACAAATATTGGAAATAATTCTTTGGCAAATTTTAACTTTAATCAGTGTATTACGTTAATTTTTGTTTTATTTGTATGTTTAAATATTGCAAAAAATACAAACTAATTAATAATAATTTTACTTCAGCTTTTTCTCACTTAATGCAAAACGATGAAAACAATAGTAAATATTTTAAAATATTATATTATTATCCTAATAATAATATTTGGGACACTAATTGGATTCAGAATTTGCAGACGGAAGAATGCTCAAATAATACAGAATATGAAAGTATTAAGAAATCTTTAAAAAATGAATCTTGTAAAATAATCGGAATTTTAAACTTATCAATATCAATATTTATACTTTTTGTCTTGTCGATTATGTCAATAATGTTTTATAAATTTAATTATTAAGTTTACTCTTCCTGTTAAATAATGTAAAAAATATTAACCTTGCGTTTTCATTATCGAAGGGGTATTAATATAAGAATAAATGTGACATAAAATTATAGCAGTCTACTTGGGTCTCTCAAAATGACCTATTATTCAAAAAATCAGTATTTTTCTAACGACCTAAAATCAAATTATCATAGTAGTGACATAAAAAAAGTAAATGAAGAAAAACTTTTAAACAACACAGTGTTTTGCTTGAATAAGTCCTTATCAAAATTAATACATGTTGGAATAAGTTTGGAAGATTTCTCGGCTAAAATAAAAATTAGAAGCCAAAATGGATTCAGTATTACTTTAAGTGAAGAAGAGTGGAATAACTGCGCCTTTAAAAGCTTTGTAAATATTTGTAAACATCTTCCATTTGCATTCCGGTGTCCAGTTCTTTTTGGCATTGAGAGGGCCCTGTATTCCTTCTTAAGGTTTTTATTTCCTCCCTTAATTTTTTTTTCTCGGAGAGTATGCGGCAAGCGACATCGATGTCTGAGTGAACTTATCTCAATGTGTTAATACAATGTGCAACAATTATCTGTCTGTTCTAGTCTAAAAATATTTCTTAGAAAATATTTAAATATGTTTACCTTCAGTCAGTCTTTCTGTCATATCTGTTAGAACTGAAAGATCTTAATAGCTTTTCCTTTCGTTTTCAATGCAAGTATTACATGAATCATTATTTAAAATTTTTACCAAATTCAATTGGCCAGATCTGGACCAAATATATTTTATATTGCAGAATAAATATTCATAAAAATGTTTAATAGATACTTACTCTTTATTGTTAACATCTTTAAGGAAGGAACCGCACCATATTTTAGAAGAGTCTTCGAATCATTTTTAATAAAACTGTCTTCGGGAAAGCGTAAACTGCAAATTTTTATTCTACTATTACATTGCTCCGGGGTAAGATTCGCATATCTATGAGTACCAATAAATCCTACGTCCAGATTCACTAAGAAAGTTTAAGATTTAGTACTGGTTTAAATTAAGATCTTATAGTTGATCAGTTATGTTTTGACAGGTTTTTATCCTGTCCTTGTCATTAAAAACTTATGAAGTATTGTGATATTTCAGCGATTTACTTGGTTTCCAAATGATTTTCATCTTGGAACGAGTCGCTGTAATGAATTTAGTTCTATTATTGTTGAAAGTACGTACTAAAATTGTCCTTTTCCTGATAAATTTGCGAAAAAGCTCAGAAATCAGTTCATAGATTAAAACTTAGTTGTCTTATTCTTACACTTGTCAGTTTAAAACTTTTGATTGTCAAATTAGACCGGACTAGCATTGGAGAATCTGGTTGTAAAGAAAATCGCAAAATACACAAAGGAGTGACATTTGTAAATGTTGAAAACTTTTTAACAATTTTATTTAAAAAATGGAAAGTTTGTAAGAATCACCAAAGAAATTTTATAGAAAAGAATGGAAACAGGTTAAGTAAATCATTCATTATTAAAAATTCGCAAAAATCCAATCTAGTTTTCCAATCTCGAAGATCGTTATCATTCCGCCCTTTAAGTAGCTTCTCTGATTCCGGTAATCGTTCAAAAAAAAAGGTAGAGCCATTGTTAGAACATTCGCCAGAATAATTATCTTTGGCAACACGGAGGGCTTATATTTCAAGAATAGAACGAAATACGGCCTTTTGTAATTAAAATGGCAACAGCATCACCGTCTTCTGCCAAGAAAATAAAACAAGCTTTGAATAAGCCTTCTCAAAAAGTATCAAAATATACCCAGAAGAGGCTCTAGCTTTAGTCGTTGAGATAAAATTAACTAAAGCACAATGTATTCAGCTAAGAAAAGGAGCCATAGAAAGAGAATGTAAATAAATAAATAAATGTTCGTGTAAATATTGCTAAAGAAAATTGTGATCCCAAAAAAGAATCCATCACCATTACGGAAACTATGGTAGACATTGGTTGGCAAAGTTTGTTGGATCATACTGCTACACGTTTGATAAAACTGCAAGAGGAAGTAATGTTATAAGCACTTCAAAGAATTGTCGTTGATGCCTATTTTCTTTGGTAATAACTTATAAATGGCGAATTCACATTTCTTACAGATTACAGAACTCAAAACGTGGAGAGCAAAAAAAAAGGAACTTTTGACCATAGAAAAAAAGTTATTCAAGTTAAGTTTAAAAAGGAGATGGCACTTCTCGTGAATATTGTTAAACAGTCAATGGGCATGATCAATGATGGCAATACGGCTCGCCGTTTTTTTGAAAATACCAAAAAATCGTCCGAAATCACAGGCATAAACGAAGATTTAATAAGATGCTTTGCAGTTATTTTAGAGGCTATATCTTCCGGATACTCAATTAACGTGGAGAAGTTTAAAACCTATGTCTGTGATACAGCATTCCGATACAAAGAATTATATGACTGGTATCCAGTGCCAGTTACCGTGCACAAGGTACTAATCCACGGAGTTGACATTGTAGAAGAAATGCTGTGTCCAATATGTCAACTGTCTTAAGATGCCCTTGAAGCCCGCCACCAGGAATATCGGAAATATCGTGAAAACCAAAAATATCAAAACTGGCTACAAACGAAGATCTGATTCACAACAGTGGCGGCTGGTGAACTTTCAAAGTGTATAAATATTTCGGTTGCTACTTACGGGACCCATGCCAAATTCAGGAGTTTTGATAGTGAGCCTACTAGAAATGTTTTGGTAAAGAAAAAATAAATTGTAACTTGCGAGAAAAAGTTGAATTTTGCCCGGGCACACATAGGGGAGAAAATGAACACGTTTAGGTATTTTATTTATCATTTTTTCTAAACAAACTTTACGTCATTTTGTCGAAAATTTGACGAGTTGTGTTAGTAGAAATTTATAGTCATTTGAATTTTTTTTAACCTAAATCACCGGTATAATTAAAAAAAAAATCAAATTTTTTACTTCTACTAACACATTTTTTCTCTTGAAATTTAAAAAATTTTGACAAAATGATGTAAAATTTGTCTAGAAAAAATAATAAATAAAATACATAAACGTGTTAATTTTTTCCCAGGGTGTGCCAGGGTAAAATTCAACTTTTTTTCGCAAATTTCACAATATTTTTTTCTTTCCCAAAACATTCCCAGTAGGCTCATTATCAAAACCCCTGAACTTGGCATGGGTCCCATTAGTAGCAACAGAGATATACAACTTTGAAATTTCACCAACCGCCACTGCCTTTAAGTCCAGTCTCACTTGTACGTTTCTTTATAAATACAACTGTACCTAATCTAAGGCAGTCTAAAAAAAACTCCGACGCAGCGGGAAAGTCTTCTGGGACTAGTAGCAACAGAGATATACAACTTTAAAATTTCACGGGCCGCGCCTGATTCACAGACTCCTGATATCTTCGGATCCTATTACCTCTAATAAGCCCTTGCCTCGAAGGAAAAAGAGTTCTTTATTAAAAGATACATTAGAATTATTAGACATTCCTAAAATAAGTTGATTATGTTAAAACATTCACTCGCTTTTTAACTTTATTTCTATGAAATGTCCATAGACGAAAATGTTTTTTTAAGAGTTACGTAATAATCGTTGTTAAAAGTGCATATTACAATTAATAAAAAAAGACTTGGAATTAATCCACTTGCTGTTACTATTTTTCAATAACATAATATTTTCCACCTAATATTCCCAAATTGACCATTGTGCGACATATAGAAAGGACGTGGTGGAGTTAAACGTTCCAATCGTGATTACTCATGCCACTCTTGCTTGCTCTTAAGATATAAAGATAATGCCTTAGCGTAGGTACCTATTTTTACATTTTGCAAAACACCTGTCAATGTGGAATATAATTTTCCGATGTTCCGCCTTGGATTGCACGAGGCATCTTCAGGAATCTTCACTCTGCCAGTCGCGCTAATCGTAGAAGGTAAACTTAAGTTTAAAGTAAAAATAGTTTATTTTCTAAGACCAGCGAGTAAGCAGAAGAAGATGCCAAATGATATTTTGGCGAAACGTCTGCAAGTTGCAACTAGAAACGAACCAAACGAACAGATGTATTCCTGGATTAAAAACGATATATATATATATATATATATATATATATATATATATATATATATATATATATATATATATATATATATATATATATATAGGGAGGAGAATTATTGTGGGCATGTCCGCTAGCAATGAACAGTAAAATGAAAAGTTAGAATGGTAACCCGTACGACACGTGTTTCTGCTCATTGGCTTCATCAGGCCCACGTATGTGACCGTGCCTCTCAACATAAGTCGAGATGCACAACGTCACATACGCAGTTACGGGTGTAACCTTAAGAAAAGGGAAAAAAAAATATATTTAACGAGGACCACAAACAGGAGCCAGTGCACCAATTTGTGGCTTCAGCCAAAAGACCCCTTTTTTGGGGGCAACAATTAGCGTCGCCGACGGAGGCAACTATAGCCAACTGTCGTGGTATCCTATAAGCCCAAGAGAAGAAAACCAAATGCTAGAAACTAGCGCGGATCGATACATAAAAAAAGGGAGGAGAATTATTGTGGGCATGTCCGCTAGCAATGAACAGTAAAATGAAAAGTTAGAATGGTAACCCGTACGACACGTGTTTCTGCTCATTGGCTTCATCAGGCCCACGTATGTGACCGTGCCTCTCAACATAAGTCGAGATGCACAACGTCACATACGCAGTTACGGGTGTAACCTTAAGAAAAGGGAAAAAAAAAATATATTTAACGAGGACCACAAACAGGAGCCAGTGCACCAATTTGTGGCTTCAGCCAAAAGACCCCTTTTTTGGGGGCAACAATTAGCGTCGCCGACGGAGGCAACTATAGCCAACTGTCGTGGTATCCTATAAGCCCAAGAGAAGAAAAACAAATGCTAGAAACTAGCGCGGATCGATACATAAAAAAAAGGGAGGAGAATTATTGTGGGCATGTCCGCTAGCAATGAACAGTAAAATGAAAAGTTAGAATGGTAACCCGTACGACACGTGTTTCTGCTCATTGGCTTCATCAGGCCCACGTATGTGACCGTGCCTCTCAACATAAGTCGAGATGCACAACGTCACATACGCAGTTACGGGTGTAACCTTAAGAAAAGGGAAAAAAAAATATATTTAACGAGGACCACAAACAGGAGCCAGTGCACCAATTTGTGGCTTCAGCCAAAAGACCCCTTTTTTGGGGGCAACAATTAGCGTCGCCGACGGAGGCAACTATAGCCAACTGTCGTGGTATCCTATAAGCCCAAGAGAAGAAAAACAAATGCTAGAAACTAGCGCGGATCGATACATAAAAAAAAGGGAGGAGAATTATTTCATTTTACTGTTCATTGCTAGCGGACATGCCCACAATAATTCTCCTCCCTTTTTTTTATGTATCGATCCGCGCTAGTTTCTAGCATTTGTTTTTCTTCTCTTGGGCTTATAGGATACCACGACAGTTGGCTATAGTTGCCTCCGTCGGCGACGCTAATTGTTGCCCCCAAAAAAGGGGTCTTTTGGCTGAAGCCACAAATTGGTGCACTGGCTCCTGTTTGTGGTCCTCGTTAAATATATTTTTTTTCCCTTTTCTTAAGGTTACACCCGTAACTGCGTATGTGACGTTGTGCATCTCGACTTATGTTGAGAGGCACGGTCACATACGTGGGCCTGATGAAGCCAATGAGCAGAAACACGTGTCGTACGGGTTGCCATTCTAACTTTTCATTTTACTGTTCATTGCTAGCGGACATGCCCACAATAATTCTCCTCCCTTTTTTTATGTATCGATCCGCGCTAGTTTCTAGCATTTGTTTTTCTTCTCTTGGGCTTATAGGATACCACGACAGTTGGCTATAGTTGCCTCCGTCGGCGACGCTAATTGTTGCCCCCAAAAAAGGGGTCTTTTGGCTGAAGCCACAAATTGGTGCACTGGCTCCTGTTTGTGGTCCTCGTTAAATATATTTTTTTTCCCTTTTCTTAAGGTTACACCCGTAACTGCGTATGTGACGTTGTGCATCTCGACTTATGTTGAGAGGCACGGTCACATACGTGGGCCTGATGAAGCCAATGAGCAGAAACACGTGTCGTACGGGTTACCATTCTAACTTTTCATTTTACTGTTCATTGCTAGCGGACATGCCCACAATAATTCTCCTCCCTTTTTTTTATGTATCGATCCGCGCTAGTTTCTAGCATTTGTTTTAGCATTTATATATATATATATATATATATATATATATATATATATATATATATATATATATATATATATATATATATATATATAAAGTGGAGAAAATAACGGGGAAACTGTCCGGAAGGTAGTGCTAGACACGTGTTTCGTGCTTATTAGCACTCATCAGTAGCACATAACCAAGTTATTGGATGGGAAACTTGGAAGTTGAAAAACACAAAAGGGTTCACAGACCAGGGCCTGCTAGCCCATTTGCAGTTTTTTTGTCAGATGACCCATGCGGTTTGTGGGCAACAACCAAACAATATCCACGGAGGCTGCAATAGCCCTGCGTGCTAACCCCAAGGAACAAGACAAAGTAAGGAAATAACGACAGTATAATTTATAAAGTGGAGAAAATAACGGGGAAACTGTCCGGAAGGTAGTGCTAGACACGTGTTTCGTGCTTATTAGCACTCATCAGTGGCACATAACCAAGTTATTGGATGGGAAACTTGGAATTTGAAAAACACAAAAGAGTTCACAGACCAGGGCCTGCTAGCCCATTTGCAGTTTTTTTTTGTCAGGTGACCCATGCGGTTTGTAGGCAACAACCAAACAATATCCACGAAGGCTGCAATAGCCCTGCGTGAACACTCTAACCCCAAGGAACAAGACAAAGTAAGGAAATAACGACAGTATAATTTATAAAGTGGAGAAAATAACGGGGAAACTGTCCGGAAGGTAGTGCTAGACACGTGTTTCGTGCTTATTAGCACTCATCAGTAGCACATAACCAAGTTATTGGATGGGAAACTTGGAAGTTGAAAAACACAAAAGAGTTCACAGACCAGGGCCTGCTAGCCCATTTGCAGTTTTTTTGTCAGGTGACCCATGCGGTTTGTGGGCAACAACCAAACAATATCCACGAAGGCTGCAATAGCCCTGCGTGAACACTCTAACCCCAAGGAACAAGACAAAGTAAGGAAATAACGACAGTATAATTTATAAAGTGGAGAAAATAACGGGGAAACTGTCCGGAAGGTAGTGCTAGACACGTGTTTCGTGCTTATTAGCACTCATCAGTAGCACATAACCAAGTTATTGGATGGGAAACTTGGAAGTTGAAAAATACAAAAGAGTTCACAGACCAGGGCGTGCTAGCCCATTTGCAGTGTCAGGTGACCCATGCGGTTTGTGGGCAACAACCAAACAATATCCACGGAGGCTGCAATAGCCCTGCGTGAACACTCTAATACCAAGGAACAAGACAAAGTAAGGAAATAACGACAGTATAATTTATAAAGTGGAGAAAATAACGGGGAAACTGTCCGGAAGGTAGTGCTAGACACGTGTTTCGTGCTTATTAGCACTCATCAGTAGCACATAACCAAGTTATTGGATGGGAAACTTGGAAGTTGAAAAACACAAAAGAGTTCACAGACCAGGGCCTGCTAGCCCATTTGCAGTTTTTTTGTCAGGTGACCCATGCGGTTTGTGGGCAACAACCAAACAATATCCACGGAGGCGTTATTTTCTCCACTTTATAAATTATACTGTGGTTATTTCCTTACTTTGTCTTGTTCCTTGGGGTTAGAGTGTTCACGCAGGGCTATTGCAGCCTCCGTGGATATTGTTTGGTTGTTGCCCACAAACCGCATGGGTCACCTGACAAAAAAACTGCAAATGGGCTAGCAGGCCCTGGTCTGTGAACTCTTTTGTGTTTTTCAACTTCCAAGTTTCCCATCCAATAACTTGGTTATGTGCTACTGATGAGTGCTAATAAGCACGAAACACGTGTCTAGCACTACCTTCCGGACAGTTTCCCCGTTATTTTCTCCACTTTATGAATTATACTGTCGTTATTTCCTTACTTTATATATATATATATATATATATATATATATATATATATATATATAGTTATCGGACCACGCCACTGTGTAGCAATGGACAATGACTCAAATTAACCTTTACCTAATTATGTAATTACTGTGATCAGCATTGACAATACTTGTAATATTCAATATTATTTTATTTTAATAAAGCAGTCTAGATTTGAAACCTAAATGTTGTAGTCGATTTCTTTACTGAAAAATAAAGTTTTTTAACAAAGGGCCTTACAGCCAAAATAATTTAAGTGGCGCTGTCGTGGTAGTATATTTAAACAGTTTTCGAGAAAAAACTGGTTCGTTTTTACGATTTATGAAAAAAGAACCTAGAATTTCGTCGGTTTCGCGAAAAAACAGTGAAAATCGTCGAAATTCGTAACCGGTCCAGGGTGAACTGAGTAGCCCAATTCGAATCATTCGAAAAACCGGGAGTCCAGTTGCAGTAGAAGCGAATATTCTACAGGCAAAACCTGAGTGGATATCAGGGCCAGCAACGCAGAGATCTTTGAAGGCATATCAAAGACAGGTACATGGACATCATTCTAGTGATCTTGTTGTAAGTACTTCTTAGTCATATAGAGGTTGCCCGCGAAAATTTTATAAGTTAGACAAAATACAACAAATTCTGGTTCTCGGCTAGGCTCAAACCTTACCAACTATTTATTCTTCATTATTTAAAATTACCCATAAAATTTTATAAGTATATTTTACTCGAAATTTTATTAAAACAAAAATAATGGCCCCACAGCTTAAACAAGAATATTTAAACATTATCCCTGAATTCTATGGTGAAGTTGAACTTTTACCAAGATTTATAGATGTTTGCGAAAAGCTTGTGAATAATTTTTACGACACAGTCGATCCAAATAATTTTCAAAATGAGTATCTTATGAGTTCGATTTTGTCAAAAATTAAAGGCGAAGCGGCCATAAATATCTCGTCATGTATTATCAATGTTTGGGCAGATTTAAAAGTAGCCCTCTTGAATACAATATGCTGACAAACGTGATATTTTCACATTAAATATTGAAATGGTTGAACTTAAACAAGAAAATGATAGTGCTTTCGATTTCCTTAATAAAGTTCAAAAATTACTTAACTTACAACTATCCTATATTTCTGCTAAAGCAAGAGCAGTTCAAGCTCCAGTTTTAGCAGAATATTGCCAAAAATTAGCATTAAGAGTTTTATTACGAGGTCTCAAAGAACCAATAGGCTCATTAGTGCGAACAAAGAATCCAAAGGATTTAAATAGCGCGCTAAACATGTTGACGAATGATTTTCAAATTCAAAATACATCGGTTAAAATGCAAAAACAAAGACCGCAGGTCCTAAAACAAGATTTCACACCTAGATTGCAACCACAACCTTTAAATTATTCAAATAACACACAACTTTCACATAATAGATTTAATCCCAGAAATTCTTCTAGTCCTGGCCCCTCCAATCAAAATGTATTTAGGCCCAATCAAACCAGTAGTCAACAAATGACAAAACCCACACCTATGACAATTTGTACAAGAAATACGTCTAAACCCCAACAAACGCAAAGACACAATTTTTCGGCCAATCAAACACCAAACAATAATTTCCAAAATTTTAGACAAAATTCCTTTAACAACAATCGACCTAAATTTGTTTTTGAAGAACTGTATAACATTGACAATCAACAACAAACTGACAATCAATGTGATGCAGAAAATTCAATAAATGACCAAATTTATAGCGAACCGTATGTTGAGTACCCCGAAGAACCTGAAGACCAACCTGAAAACGAGTTTTTTCAGATGACGGCCTCAGATCACAACCACCCAAATTTATTCTAATGACCTTTGCCTACAACGGTAGCCAACTGCCTTATATAATTTTGCCGGTACTTCAACTAAAAATCCTTATTGATACAGGCAGTACAAGATCGTTCGTTAAACCTCATATTGCCCAAAAATATTTTTGCAAATTCATCCGAAAAGACCCCTTTCAAATATCCACGGCACACGGTACATCCTCAGAGCATTTCAGCACTACCATTCCGCTTTCTAAATTATTTACGGAAAAAAATAGTCCACAAAAATTTTATCTTTTTAATTTTCACAATTATTTTGATTGCCTATTAGGTATAGATAACTTAAAAATTCTTAAAGCAAATGTCGATCTTCAAAATAATTTACTAAGAACACCTAGTTCAAACATTAAGATGTTTTACCATAGCATCCCGGGTAATTGTTGTAATAATATAATTGTTCAGCCATGAACTGAACAAATCATAAAAATCCCTATTCGAAATGTCGCAAATGGTGACGTAATCATACCTTATACAAAATTTGGCGACTTGGAAATACCCGAATGTTTGACAAAAGTAAAAAATCACGAAGCTCTGTGTGCCATTCTAAATAAAGCAGAAATACAAAAATCTGTTAAATTTCCAGAACCAATAAATGTCATTGATTTTAAAGATTTTCAGATTTCTACTAACGAGTATCCAAATCTTAACAATTTCAATGTCGAAAAAGTTAAATTTGACATTTCTAAAATTAGAACAGAACATATGAATAGCGTAGAGCGAAATGAAATTTTAAAATTAATTAAAGAATTTTCGGATATTTTTCATAAACCCCTCGAATGGCTGTTTTCGTTAAAAGAACCGAATTCCAAATTAATACGCTGGCGTTTAAAACTCGAAGAGTTCGATTACGAAATTGTTTATAAAAAAGGATGTCTTAACAAAAACGCAGACGCGCTGTCCCGGATCGAGCTACACGCAAACGACACCGAAGCTAGACCTGACGCTAGTTTTAAATTACAAGAGTATGCAGATGATTTTAATCGCAATCTCACTGAAAACAACACTCGTAACGATCTTGAAAATCAATCTCTCTTGGTTGAAACCGGAGACTTAGATACGGCGGAAAATGCGATAGAAGATAGTGATGTTACGGTTCATTCATCTAACGAAAATCCTATTATTGGCATTCCCATTGTAGAATGTCCCGTCAACCTCGGAAAAAATCAAATAATAATCTCAGAAGTTAAATATGCCCCTGCCAGTCCATCTCGTATTGATTTGTTTAATTCAAAACAACGTACTTTTGTACAGTTTTCAAAAAATAACTTTGAGAAAGAAGATGTTAATTTTATTAAGGAAACAATAGTCCCTAAAGTTAAATACCATCTGTACTTCGAAGACCCTGTATACGAAAAGTTTAGCACCACCTTACAAAAATACTTTAAAAATTCACAAATCAATATGATGAAGTGTACGAAAAAATTAATTGACGTTACTGACAATGACGAAATTAAACAAACCATTCACAATCATCACGAGGGCAAAACCAATCATCAATGTTCCCACGAGTCCGTTAGGGTGGTACGTTTCAACGATCGATCACACGACGAAGGAGAATCTTTCTACAATGTATGTAATCTATGTTATAAGACGATTAATAAATTCTCCTAGTAATGGATGTACTTAGTTTTATTTACCGTAGCGATATCCTTCTTAAAAGTCACAAAATTATTACAGATATGATAAAGTCATATCCAAAGTTGTTTGTTCCGAACAAAACGTCCCAACAACAACCATACGATATTGACGAGATACAAGATACGATCGAAGATTTAATTGCTACACATTTTCAAATCGATTTACCGATTCAAGCGCTATACGATTTGGTGGGTGACGCGTTAACAAAGCAAACGCTCAACGAGGACACTTTCGAAAAAATCTTCAACGTTCTGGTTAATGACAAAAGTTTCGTTACCCGATTAATGGGCCAATTGATCTTTAAACGGAACATCGAACGACAATTAACTGCATTTTTGCACGAATACAAAGATTACATTAAAATGGGATACGACAATGCTAAACTGTTACTTTTGAACGAAGACAAACAACGGCGCAATGCCTGGCTCGAGAAAAATAAGCCAATCATCAAAGAATTTATTCGGCAGCTCATTATAAACAACAAAAGTGACAGTTATTACGAGGAATTTAAAAAAAGAAAGTATGACCATTCGGAATTAGACACGGGCCCCGAACGTATTAATATTGGGTTGCCCCGTGAAAATCTCGATCTATAGTAAAAATAGTACGTTTTTTTTCGTGTAACTTTGTATTTGTGCACCAATCACTGTAACGTGCGGGCAAGAATAATTCGTTACTCTCACCGGCATATGGGCGTTGGCAAGAAATACTAATGCCATAAACATGGCTAAAGTTATATTTTGGGGTACAATTAAACTGGATGCCATCAATACGATCATGAACCAGGCAAGAATCGTTTGAATACCGAGACCGGCGAGAGTATCGCAATTGTGCCAAAGTATACCGAAAGGTTTGTTCAAATGATCGACCAGTAAACTTTTACACACCAAACAAAGGTAATTAACGTTTTCAATACGTCCGACGCCGTGATAATCGACCGCGGTAATGAATGGTTTCAAGCCCGGGTGCAATTCGTATCGAACGCCGTTGTAGGGTTCTTTGACAGAGTAATAGTAATGTCGGCAACAGTTTGAACTCAGAAACGATTTTAGATAAACCGTGTACATTCTTATTGAGCTTAGCGTAAGATGATTATTTTCCAAAGAAACGAAATCAGCTTGGACGGCGTAAAAATTGTGCCCGTTTTCTTTTTCATTAAAGAACGACTGGAACAGGTCAAACGTTATTTAACTTCCTTTCCGTTAGATTTATCGTTGTACGTTCGAAATGATGGAATATTTATAAACGATGATATTGTACCTATTCTGATGCATCTTTATATCGAACTGGGACCCAAAGATCTAGTACCGGGACTCGATTTGAACGGTGCCAATGGCAGCGAAAATAAGAGATTTTTCTCCTTTCGACTAGCCAGCACGCTGTACCGGATCTGGCGAAATTGTATAAGTCTGGAACTGCGAACGCCGTGGGAAAGACAATTAAAACTGAATCGGGTTCAGCATTTGTGGAATTTCAATCAGGAGTGTGTCGCATCCGAACGGGAAGATCCGCAATGTGCCAAATTTACATTTAAAACTCGTACCATACCGAGCAACATTTGGAGTATGGATAGTCTAACGGCGGCCGTATTTCTCCTTCGCTTCCTTCTGAGTTTATCGACAAAAGTGCAACTACCAATTAATATTGAGAATGTCTCGACGCGAATTAAAATTATCTGCGAGTTGTTCAAAAATCACAACGTAGAACCGATAATGGGAGAATGTACAAAGTGGAGCGTCACTCGTAGCTATAAAAGAAGAAAAACTAGAGGACACAACTCAGAGCCTGTAGAGCGCGAACGGAGAAATCGTCTAAAGAGAAAAAATACATCAGAATCTGTGGACGGTGAACCTTTCAAAAGAACAAAATCATTGGACAGTGAACAACCAGACAATAAGCAATCCAACGAAACTGAGTTGCAGCAACGAATAGACGAACTAAATCGAAAGTTACTTTCGAGTGCTCACGATTTTGAATTGGGTGAAATTGTAAATCATTTATTAGCAGAGGAAGAAGAACAACAACTTTGACACGATGATAGCGGACGTAGGTGATGCTGATCCCCAACAGCAAGATAATGGACTCGAATCGGACAATGAAGAAGAACAACCAATTTATTTTACGGCCAACGGCACTAATACTGCAATTTTGACAAAGGAAAATAACACTACAAAGAATGGTACAATTTCAACAAACGATGCAAAGAAGGTGGATCGTGAATTTTTTAATGTGACCCGTGAACCACTGTTTGGTGGTTCGTCGATGGGCCTGGGACCTACTGGCCCTGATCAATTTACAACAGCCATTATCTTGGCGGGTGCGATCAAATATTTTGGTAACGACGATCTATTCGATTTGGTCGAATATATTAGCAACGAAACATTTGAAGAAGACAAAAGCATCTCCAAAGAAGAACGAATCAAACAACTCGTCAACGATAAAGACTATCGACGTTTTCGTGAACGATTGTCGGACTTTGTTCATTTGGTGCTTGCATCGTGTTCAAACAATACGGCCAGCAATTTGGTCGAATTTGTAAGTCTTCGCGGCCGCTACTTAGGCCTGGATCAAATGGCAGGTGAATCTCATATAAATGCCATTATTAGTTTTGCCGGTGTCGAGGACATAAAAATGTCTGCTCAAAAAAGATTCCAAGCGTTGCGAGATACAATGATCACTTCGGAGATGGTGCAAGAATTTTTGAAACTTAATTCTATCGGATCAAAAAATTCTGCATTTTACAAAGTGGTAATTCCGACCAAATCGAGTAAATTTTCCATCGATTGGGAACCACCCGCTTCTCTGGTCAAATCAACCCAACCGATAAAACAACCAGAGGATCCCGATGTGTTGTATCTAGCTATTACTTCGAGAAGTGGACTGTTTAATTCTCAGACAAAATTCGTTCGAAACGACGACGGAGAACCACAGAAAAAGGTGTACACTTTTCTGGAAACATTTCTTGTGTCCCAATTTCGTGTAAAAGCGAAAACGGCACCGAGAGTGAACATTCGAAAACGTTAAAGATTTCTTGATTGTAGAGTTTATAGGCAATAAAGATTACAGTAATACATATACCTTTGTTTTTTTGACTAGCACAAAAATTTACGATCAGAGTACGGCAAAGTACCTACTAGCGCAAAAATTTACGATAAAGGTGTTCGAAAATCCTATTGTGAAGTTCATTATTAGCAAATCGAACATATAGAAAGTATCCAAATTAGGGGAATGGTCAAAACTAATAGAGGTTTAAACAAATCGATTAACGAAAACGCCATAAAGCCCATAACAACAATTATAATTACAACGGTAAGATATTGTCGGACTTTAATCAGTTCGTTGTAGGTGATTAAGTCTGTTTTGGCAATAAAGTGGCTATAAATTTCATAACGGGTAACCGTATCGTCCGTCTTTGAAACGATATCACTGTCCCAGTCGTAACGTTGGCCCAATGCATTGGACGTCCGGGCATTTAGATAGTCACTTAGAGCTGAAATTTAAAAGCGCATTTGATCGGGATAGATTTGTGGTCGTTTGATCATCCCTTCGTTTTGAGACGTTGTCGCAGAGTCTTGATAAATGGGATGGGCGTAGGAAAAATGTGGGCCCCCGTCGTTGTCAGAGTTTGTCGTATCTGAACCCATTTTTTCATTCAGTATATATTGTGTAAAGAAAGACGGATCAATTTCACAATTAGGATCGCCCGTTTTGTATCGTGCCACAATGGCCTGTTCGCGTAACATATCCAAGATTCGAGAGTCCATTTGATTTTGCAGTCCGAGCGGATCCCAACCGAACATTACCAAAAAATCCAAAACTAGAGCAATGTCGGCGATAATGCCAATTACACTTGCGCCCGCCACTGCTAGTTTGCTCATCATTAAAATGAATTTTGCCGAAAAATTCACTAGTATATGGGCGGCTATTTGTCCCATTAAATGACCGGCTATAGTGTCGATTATACGAACCGAATTCTCCGTTAATAACGTGGACATTGTGGAAAATGCTTTACTCAATAGCTCCTTGAAAACGGGACCCAATTTACGACTAAGCAAAGCCCAAGAGAAATCTGTACCGATCTGTATGTAAAATTCCTTTTGAACAAACATTTGTATTAGTAAAGCGGCAGTAGTGTTAAAACGATCCCCTATCGAATCCCAGTAGTCGATCGTCGGCGTACTTGTAATATCTCGGCGCATTCTTCTACCACTACTGTCATTTTTATTTTGATCCAAGGGCGCTAACATTTGAAGATATTGATTACGGGACAAAGAGCGATTTGTTACACGTTCCACGGAATCGTAAAATAAAAATCGTTCAATTATACCGACTTTGCTATGAAACATATAATGGCCTCGTTTTGCTGGCGCTAACATGATTGTTGTAAAACCTAAATCGCTCAACAGTACATTCGGTTTAATGACCTGAAAATCTTGATTAATGTGCAATTTCCAGTCGTGTTTATTCAGTAAATGGGACGGTATATTTTTCGTATTAGGTTTCAGCGAAATTTGATCTCGCTCGCCGGCATTCGGGTGAATGTCTTGTAAAAATTTTACTAAACTTTGACCCATAAATGTATATCCGAGTACGTCGCTCCACCACGGTTCCTCGCAATCGTCCCCCTTTAATTTTTGAAAGAAAATAGTATTGGTTTATTCGACCTTTAATCGTGGGAATGTCGTACTCATCGCTTTCGTATGATACGTCGAAACCGGTGGCGAGAGTATTAATTCGGCGCGCATATCTAGCATTCGATCGAACGGTAGGATCGGTCATCCAAGCGTGAATAGCATTCATAACCCAATAGCATTTTCCTTTATGGTACTGTGTTTGTAATGAATGCACGCCCACATTTGTCGATGGTAAATCATTTCGAAAGAAACAAGCCGGTTCACAGGATGTCCACGTCGTATCGCCCGAACGAAAAGCGAAAGGTGTACAGAACTTAGTGTGATGGGTTATAGGGTATTGCGTTGTGATAGTCATAATCGGTATACAGGAGGCGTGTTGGTTTTTGTAAGGAGGGATATCAGTATAGTACGAGACCATCTCTATATTGAGGAAGACAAATTATGGTATAAGTATGTTATGTTAAACATTGAGGGAGAGATTTGGAACATGGCATGTGTCTATAGGTCCCCAAGTGGTGGATTGGCTGCTTTTGCTGAAAGACTTGAAGAAATACTGGAAGATGACTTTGCTTCAGACAAGAAATGTGTTCTGGTAGGGGACTTTAACTTAAATTTCAATGACCATGATAATTTCTATACAAAAAAGATTAAAAATATTGTTCAAAGGTTAGGAATAGAACAAATTGTTTACGATAATACTAGATGTACCAATAACAGTGATACACTTATTGATTATGTATTGACAAATGTAAATAATGTTGAGTCTCATGTTTTCTCTACTCCGAAGATAACAGATCACTCGGTGATTGGGATTAGGCTAGGTGTTAGATTAAGGGATGGGCGTAGCACTAATGCAACAAATACATTCTTTGCACGCTGTTTAGATGATCAAGCATATTTTCAAATTAATTTAAAGCTTATAGAGTCTGACTGGGAGAATGATAAGTGCGATGTTGATTGTATGTATGATGGACTTGACAAAACTTATGACAATATTGTAAATGCATTGTACCCTTTGAGAGAATTTAAAAACAAAACTGATCATCACCCTTGGTATGATTGGGAAATAAGAATGAAAGTAAAAGAGCGTGATGAAGCGTATAGAATATATCTGAATTACAGTAATGAAATAAACAAGAATATATTATGGAGAGAATATGCAGATAAGAGAAATGATGTTGTTAATCTACTAAAACAGAAAAAATGTGAATACTATGAATGTGCGATTGATAGAAATAAAAATAATAATAAAGAAATGTGGAAATGCCTGAAGAACCTTATAAACAAACCATTAGAAACGGAAAGCTTTGAAAATGTGGTCTTTGTAATGAATAATAAGCCTAGAACAGTGGTGAATGAATATGAGGCAGCATGTATGTTTAATGTATGTTTTGTAAGTAGTATTAAGGAAATATCTGATAATATTGATGCGCCATATGGATGGTCCTGTCTAGGGTTGCCTGAAATAAACTGTAAGTTTGGCGAGTTTCAGCCCATCACAATACGATCTTTAAAAGACATAATAACATCATTAAAGACATGTAAGAATGACAACATTACTTTGAATTCAGCATTATTAAAACAGACCTTCGATACAATAGGCTACCGCATTTTAAATATAGTAAATATGTCCCTAAAAACCGGAAAGATACCTAAGAACCTTAAAAATAGCTGCATTACACCTATCCCGAAAATAAAAAATGCTAAACAATTTACCGACTTTAGACCTATAAATACGCTACCGTGTATGGAAAAAGTTATAGGAATAGCTGTATATGAGCAAGTATTGGAATATTTTAATCAAAATAAATTGTTTCTTGGCAACCAGTCAGGGTTCCGAAGAGGACACTCATGTGAGACAGCGATACAGTTGACTGTATCAAAATGGAAACAGTCTGTTGATGATGGAAAAATTGTTGTTGCGGTATTTCTCGATCTTAAGCGAGCGTTCGAAACTGTAGACAGAAATATTTTATTGAAGAAATTAAGCTATTATGGAATAGGTGGGAAAGTGTTAGAATGGTTCAGAGATTACTTATCAGAGAGAAAACAGAGTGTATATTTTGGTAATAGGTTATCAACTCTTATTGAAAATAATATAGGCGTGCCTCAGGGTAGTGTTCTGGGTGCAATACTTTTTATAATCTTTTTGAATGATATAAATCATATAGAGGGGTTAGAATTCATTAATCTATTTGCAGACGATACCCTTATATCATGTACTGGCGATAGCCTTGAAATTGTAATGGGAAAAGTCAATCAACTACTTAGTAACCTGCAAGTATTTTTTGCGATTAATGAATTAAAGCTTAACACAAGGAAAACTAAGGCGATGGTAATTTCCAGTCGATCTAAACTTAATAATATTGATCACAAGGTTTTTCAAATAAAGATAGATAATGATATTGTTGAATGGGTGGATGAAATTAAATATTTGGGATTTATATTGGACAGCGCATTGACATTTAAACAGCACTGTGAATATCTTAATAAAAAAATTTCAAAAAAATTTTTTCTCTCTCTAGGGTGTCAAAAAATCTGTCACTATTTGCTAGAATAACAATCTTTAAAACAATTATACAGCCACACTTCGACTATTGTGCCTCATTGGTGTATTTAGCTCAATAAGGATCCATACAGTCGCTACAGATATTGTATAATAGAGGTATGAGAATTATACTGAGATGCAACAGATATACACCAATTACATTAATGCTTGGTACATTGGGTTGGTTATCAGTAGTGCAAAGATTGTATTATTTAACTATGATATTTCTTTTTAAGCTCAATAGGGGTATGTTGCCTACTTATTTTGACGAGTTTATAACCATAAGAGCGGAAATTCATTCGCACGACACTAGAGGAGCAAATAATTTTAATATAAATAGAACTAAAACAACAGCTGCAATGGCCTCTCTGTTCTATAGGGGTATGAATGAATTTAATCAACTACCTAGGGAAATTAAAAGCAAGAATAGTGTGGTAGGTTTTAAGGCAGCTTTGAAAAAGTATATTTATATTAGATTGAGACCCAAGATATATTTTAATTGTTTGTGACGGGAACATAGTGTGTTATTTAAGTTTTTGACAATACCTTTGTTTGTATAATTTGTATTTGTGGTTTGCATTGTAACTAGGTTTCCTATTTGAGATAAATAAATAAAATAAATAAAATACTGTCGGCCGTACAACCGAAATTTTGACCGCGGGGATTGCAGCTAATTTTCGTGCAACCCGTCTCGGTCCAAGTCCAATCGACCCATATGGCCCAGTCGGCAAACTGTTCTTCATACTCGTAATCGTGGGGACTGATGGCGGGCCGTATTACTATATCACACCAACTGAAAATTTCGGGGTATTTGATTGCCATTTGTTCGGCTAGAAAAAGTTTGTTACGTTGTGCCGCGTAGGTGGCCATGTCTAAATAATCTGCCTCTTGGGGTAGCACTTTGTTTACCATCGCGTCTGTTGGCATTATTCTAGTCAAACGGTAACTTACTGGCACTTTGGCATTAGTAAAACTAAACAGTAACAAGTAAAAAGAAATGCTCGTGTTTTGCGCCCATCTACCATAAAGAATTAGTGGCGCTATAAATTCCTTTATACGTTCCACTGATTTTTTTACCAGTGGATTGGGCCATTTCTTTTACCTTGTCACCGACGGTGAATACTATAGAATTGTCAAAGTATCCGCATCCGCCAGGAAATAGAATCATACCGTGATCGGCACAAATATTTAGAGTGGGTGTACCGTCTAGACACATTCCCTTGCCCGTTTTATTAACATAATGTAAACCGGGAAAATCTATACCGAAATCGCAATCGTTTGCTGTATCTTCGATCCAGATGTCTTGTTCTTTCGCTTGTGCAATTGTCAATTGTTCGATCCAAACTCCGTTCAAACTATTATTTAGTACAAAGTTGGTATTTGGAAGGACTATTAAGAATTTTTCATCCAAAATGTACTTTTGCGATCCGAAATAGAAAAGTACCCCTTTGTACGGAAATCCATCGGCATTATAGTAACGAGTTCGATCGGATTCGAACGAAGCAAACGTTTCGTACGGAATAATTTTCGATATAGTTTGACCGGTGCCGGTGGTATGTGAAGCGATTGCAGGATCGGGACTATCGGGAAATATTACCATTTCGTTTTTGGGTGGTTTTTCAGTATACCGTATACAATTACCGTTTACCAAATGATACTCTGGCGCCCAGTAGTAATATAATTTATCGTCTTCCAGCACCGTTTTACGTTTCAAATGTGAGGCACAACTTGTGGCAATCACTTTACCGTTATGACAAGCCGTTTGCCCAACAAGTACCCTTTGAGGTGTGACCTGTAACGTTTCCATATATTTTTTTACAAATACCTCTGACCCTTTACAGCCGTAAAGACAACTAATGCCCGAAGAATCGACTCCTTGTGGGCAAGTAATTTTTGTCGCTTCCAATCCTTTACAAATGAAAAAGGAACTGCTATCGTGAGGTACGCGACATGCATCGTCGTTTTTGTCATATTCTAGAAACGGTTTACAAACTGGATTCATGCAACGTAAACCGTTAAAGAAGGGATTCGATTTGGGACAAGTGCCGTGTACTAAAACACCTCCCCCCCCCCGGCATTGATAATATTTCGTAGCGTCTTTTACGTCTGACCAAATATAATTGTCCGCTTGGGTTTCGCATTTGGTCCAACTACGACAGGAAACTAGTGCCGAATCGAATTTTTGATTTTGGCAAAGAACAAGATCGGGTTGAGATCCCCGTTCCTTACAGAACCAATATCCATACTGATAGAGATTTTCACCCAGAGTTTGTGTTTTATAGAAACGGCTAAAGGCACTTTGAATAATTGGTATCCGGCCTGGTTGTTCGCAATAGGGCTTTGATACAATTTGATCGTCGTTCGCTAATTCGAAATCTCTGCCTAGATTAAATTCGAGGAAAAGTTGCCGTTCGTGTGTAAAGGTATCGGTACGATACAATTTGGTCCCTTCAAAGTTGTACGTATAAGATTGGGCTCGCCAATGGCCGTGATCGTAAATTATACCGTCACCCGGTTCTAGGTTAAAGGAATAAAGAACCGTATTCCAGTCTACCGTTTGTTTAATGAGACAAAATGGAAATACATCGATATTCGTGATGGCCGGAATGGTCGTTAATTGTACGTTGCCCGAAACTCCCGTCATAAATTTGTGCAGTGTTATATCGTCCAATTGTCTTGCGGGAATAAACATATAAATACACGCAAGTAAAATTATCAAACTGACAAGTATCGATGTTACAAGACCCATTATAATTTATACGATTATTTTTCGCGTAATTCGGTAAACTCTTGCAATGTCTACATTAGCAGGTTTCGATTTTCCGACGAAACTAGACGAAAAGAAAAAATCCAGTTGCTTTGCCTATCAGGCCAAAGTGTTTCAGGCGGCAAAATACTTTGCCAACGAGAATGGTCAAAATCATCTTCAAATGCGTTGGTACTTTAATTTTCAAGGTGAAATTGTAATTGATTCCTTGGTTCGAGTAGATGCCTCTTCGGCCTATGTGGTGTACGTGGAAAAGGGAAACGACGGTGCCGATGATGACGACGTCACCAGATCCAAACGTCCTCGACTTTCGATACCAACAACAGTAATCAAACATGAGGATATCTCACGTGAATTGCAGAATGTCGAGTTTAATTGTTGTTCCGATTTTAGTTATCATTCAGACACCGCGGATTGGTCGGTAGTAATTGACCGTAATATGTTTACGGGTAAAGGTATGAAGACAATTGACAAGCTTATCAAAGCGTTCGAGGTAAAATTAGAATCGGACAGATTTTATCGTATATCGCTTCGCCAGTGTGCTAGCATTTTTCTCAAAACGACAGGTTGTGGAAATGGTCCAAAATCGGCACGGTCATATGAAAGGAGAAATGGCATGCAAACTCCAACGAAGATCAGTTTAACACCCAACGAAGATCAGGCCCGTATTGTCCAGCAAATCGAAAATATTCTGGAACGGCGACGGCAACAAAGTACAAACGAACAAAATGTAATATTGGTCAATAGTGTTGCGGGTTCCGGTAAAACGACCACGTTGCATTTTCTCAAACGGAAAAAAGTCCTCTATTTGGCGACGACCAAAAAACTGGTTGCCGAGGGTCATGCGTATGGCGTTACTGCACAAACAATTTGTAAATTTCTCATGAAAGGTTTTCATTGGTCGTTCCCCGAATATGTCGAAGTAACGGAAGATCTGACGACTGGCAATAGTTCGGAGAAAACGTTAAATTTCGATCACTTTGACAGCGGCGATGAAACGTACGATATCATATTTATCGATGAAGTTTCCTTGATCCCTTCGGCACTACTTCGTGAACTTACTCGATTTGCCGCCCGAATGTGTTTGATCGTTTTGGTAGTGGGCGACGTTAATCAATTATCTGCTATCGGTGCCTACGAAAACGATCTGTACAATTGTCTAAGTTACGTGGATCGAGTGCTGTTTATCAAGCAACATATGCGCTCGCAAGATCCAAATTTGACCGAACTATTAAGACAATTTGAAGCTGGCGATTCTGTCAACGACAAGATTATTCGGTCGCTAAAAAATCGAGACATTAATTTGACAAAACTTTTCAACTTGGACGGATCGTTTAGAGACTTTAAATTTATCCCCAAATTTAATAGTAACGTTTTACTAATTAACATGTCGCTGATCAAACTTCGATATGTTCTATTCGAAACGGACACCTATTTGGAACGATGCTACTAAGAAAAACTTCAACGACGACCGGCTTAGCGAAAACGATATTACGGTTGCCCTACAAGTTGGGGCGCCGTACGTTTGTCTCGTAGACACTTGTAAACCGAAAGGAACAAGATTTCGATTGACAAAAATGAATCGTAAAGAAGAGCATCACCGAACCGTTGTAATTTCTGTGGACATTGAAGACGAAAACGATGGCACAATTTTAACACTGTATCGTACGTTTCATCAATACTCTCTTTATGGTCGAGAACATATACGTTTCGGTTTTCCCTTGTTACTGGACTTGGCCGTATCCACGCACCGTTGTCAGGGTAGCCCCTTTAAAGGATTTGTATCCGAGGCCTATGTGTGTCTATCACGAGCAACTAGTTTGAAAAATTTACAACTGTTATAGCGATGCCCAGAAACGAGATTTGGGCCCGACTTGAGACAGTTTAGCGCAGACTATTGTGGGAAAATGTGGGTTTTTGGTGCCCAAACGAAAGATGTGGGCTTCGTAAAGATAAAGCGTAAGAGGGGAGTGCTTATCGGATTCGTGAACTTGTATAAAAGCCCGGTCCTCGGATCGTCTAGCTTCAGAGTTTGCGATCATGGTTTCTTTTCTTAGTTCGAACTTTGTAATGTTAGTGGCGTTAGTTCAAAATGTTTTTTATGTTCATAAACCGCCACAAGTAACGAACGTCTTTGTTCAATTTGAAGCGCAAAATTTTTCCACTAACGGATCTTGGACGCCGTGTCTGTACAAACAAATACACAACGAAATAGTTCCAGTGTTCTTTACGTGGCTTCCTACGAACACGGCGAATTATTTGCAGTACAAGTTGAGACTTGAATTTTTCAACAGAACCCTAAGGGAAAGTGCGAATTGGTCTACTATAGGAGTGGCAAAGTCCATTTACACAAGTAATGACTGGAAAACAAGAAATAATTTAGATACAAGGTTTAGTGAGACTGCGAAAAACAAGTCTAACCAACTGGGTGATTTCAACGGGAAAGAAGCAATGGTTTCTGTTAACGAATCTCAAGTAGGGAACAATATTGTAATTTTACTCGGCTGTCTAGGCTGTCTTATGAGCATATGCACCGTTTCCATACTATGTCGTTTGTACGTGTTAAGAAAAGCTCTGAGAGAAAACTCAAACAATCCAACTGGAAAGTCGTGCACATTTTCGCCTATATAATAGTAGATAAACCAAATCATTTTAATATTAGTACTCAGTTAGCAAACAACATTAAACAACGACGATGGTCAGTTACATAGAACCGGAAGAGTTGGATTTTTCGCTAGAAGAAGATAGACTAGAAAGCTTTAGCATCAACGACTGGTTGAACTCTTCGATGTCGCCCAATATCTTGGCCGAATGTGGATTTTATTACACTGGATTGTCGGACATGGTTATGTGTTGCGAATGTCCGATTACGATACAGCAATGGGAAGGAAACGAAGACGTCTGGTTGGTACACGTTAAAGCGAATCCGTTTTGCAAATTTCTCATTCAAACAGAAGGGCCAGAATTTATTCAAGAACAGTTCAATCGACCCATGCCCTCTTCTTTAACGTTAGAGCACTACTGTCATGGCGATGGAGATGTACCTCCTGTCCTAGATGACCCTAGGTTGGACTGGCTGATATCATTTGGTTCTTTTCAGCTAACTCAGTGTCACTGTAAATTAAAAAGTTTTCAACCTCCGGCTCTATGTTTAATGTGTAAACGAAACTATCCCCGGTGCCGAATGATCCCTTGTGGACATACAAGTTGTTGTAGATATTGTAGCCGTAGTTTAAGAACTTGTCCTATATGTAAATGTCCTATTACGTTTAAAATAAATGCAATGATTAAAAGCTATATTGTGGTTGTTTATTTTTATCCTGTATCACAATCAAACCCAATCAAAACTGAAAAGTTAAGCCGTAAGCAGACAAAATGCTTTCCCTTACACTTTTCATTATTCTTCTGTTGTGGGGACTCGTTTTAATTCAAATGTGCTATTTTGTCGACACTCGAATTATTTCGAATCGAGTGCGAGTTTCTTATACGCCGGGACATATTCCCAGTTCGGATGTAGATTATATTCTTGCGCTCTTCAATTTACAAGAGAAGTGTGCGAGATTTATCAATAGTTTTTACGCACAAAATTCTCACATTGGTGCAGTAAGCTAACCTTTGCAATTTGACCGAACTAACGTGAACGGCATTTGAAACACAACGGAAAAAAAGATGCAACGCGAAAAATTCGAAAACGACAGTCGAACTTTTTCAAAGTAATTTAACTCAGCTAACGTGAGCAGCATTTTAAAGCACAAGGGACAAACATGCGACGCGCAAAATTCTTACATTAATGCAGCAAGTTCAACGGACAAAATTCCAAATCGACATTCGGACTATTTCAAAGTAACTTAAGTCAGCTAACGCCCATCTAACGTGAGCGGCACTTCATTTCTAACGAACACCTAAACATCGCTATACACCCTTTGAACAGAGTATAGAGACAAGAAAGCGCATATCGTTGAGCGTTTGTGTTCGCAGTTTTATTGTGCATATACGGTGATTGTGTCAGCTCGAGAATATTTTTTTATAACCGAGCATTATCAAATGCTCACAATCATGTGTAAAACACTTTGACGGTTGTTGAGGGAGAAAAACACAGTAGCTTGGGAAAGTTGTTTATTGTTTAATCAATTCTACATGTACGTTTACAGACAACAGCCTACACTTGTAGGATTGCGTGTTTAATTTCAAGAGTTCTTGCAGAAGAATGAAATAGTAATTCCAGACAAACATCACACTTGTCGGCCCGGTCGTTGTAAATTTGTTGTCGTTCACTTATTGAAATCGTTCTAAAGTCCTCTTCTACAAACGACTCTAAAAACTGATGAATATGATGCTCCAATAGCAGACTGAAAACCAGCAAGGGTTCCAAATCGTTGTAAAATTTCTTCATGGTACATTTTACTCGTAAATGGGTCAAAGCGCGGCCTAGCTGCTCTCGGAACTGGTTTGTCCGCCGAACTCGTGAAAACCGCAGATGTGCGAATTCTTTCCAAGTTTTTTTCGACTGAATGTGCTCTACAATCATTCTAGGCACCGAAAGGTCACCTTCCGGTCCCCAGCCAGTCGTTAAATCTTCCACGTCCAAATAGAGTAACAGTTCTTCAAATAGAGGTGGTTTTTGATAGAGAGAATCTAGTGGCCACCGTTTTCGAACAAGAATCAATCTGTTCACTGCTTCAGGTTCCATTAATTTAACCATGTCTAATAAAACCAGTGCATAGCGCGTATTATCTCGGATACGCATGAGTGTTGTGATAAAACGTTGAGAAGAAAATATTTTTAGGTCGGTCATTATTTTTGCATCATATACATGCATGGCAAATTCTGAATGCATATGTATTATGTAAACCATATTGTTAGCCGTAGCCAACAAACACTAAACTGAATAGTTTCACTAGAAAATCGTTCAATTTATGCTAGTTTGACGTATGTTTTTTGCTTGGGTTTGCTGTCGATCGAGGTATTCTGCTACTATAGTATTTGGTGCAGCCATATAATTGAAAATTGTCGATTTACCACAACACTTCGTCCATTCGAATATCACTGGAAAAGTAATGAAACAAGAATCAATTTAGATGAGAAAAGTTTTGTTTCCCCGTCGAATATTGCGATAGACGAAACAAATCAAACACGGTGAAACATCTGAGTGATTTGAAACCTAAAGAAGCTGTTAACGAATCTGAAGCAGAGAACAAGGTTTTAATTTTACACGGCTGTCTAGTTTGTCTGGTGGGTATATGCACCCCTTCAATAACGAGTTGTTTATACGTGTTAAGAAAAGCTCAGATAGAAAACCCAACCAATAAAACTGGAAGAGCGTGCACATTTTCGCCTATATAATAGTAGATAAACCAAATCATTCTAATGTTAGTACTCAATTAGCAAACAACATTAAACAACGACGATGGTCAGTTACATAGAACCGGAAGAGTGGGATTTTTCGCTAGAAGAAGACAGGCTAAAAAGTTTTAGCGTCAACGAGTGGCCCAACTCTTTGATGTCGCCCAATCTCTTGGCCGAATGTGGATTTTATTACGAAGGATGGTCCGATGTGGTTACGTGTTACCAATGCTGTATTAGGGCAAACCGATGGGAGGGAAACGAAGACGTCTGGTTGGTACACGTTAAAGCGAGTCCATACTGTGATTTTCTCTTTGAAGAAAGAGGACCAAGATTTATTCGAAAACAGTTCACTCGACCCATGCCCACTTCTTTCACGTTTGAGCACACATGTCGTCGCGATCTAGTAATACTACAGGACCTAGGCGACCCTTACATTCACTTTATGGCAGCATATCTCACTTATCGGCACAAACAGTGTAACTGTAAATTAAAAAGTTATGAAATTCCAGCCGGATGTTTAATGTGTAAACGAAACTATCCGCGGTGTCATATGATACCTTGTGGACATACAAGTTGTTGTAGATATTGTAGCCGTAGTTTAAAAACTTGTCCTGTATGTAAATGTCCTATTACGTTTAAAATAAATGCAATGATTAAAAGCTATATTGTGGTTGCTTATTTTTAACCCGTATTACAAACTACCCCAGTTTATTTTTTCACAAAACCGAAAAGTTAAGCCGTAAGCAGACAAAATGCTTTTTGTTTCGATTTGACCACCAACAATTTAGAAATGAAATTTTTCTGCCCGCTTTAACAAACAGTTATTTTGAACGGAGTCTAGACGAGAACGCGAATATAGTTGAGCGTTCGTGTTCACACAGTTTTCGATTTAGATTGCTCGATAATTTTTCGTTCAAGGATCTTTGACAGTTTTACCGTTTCAACATAAACTGTACGTACGTCCTGTCAACTCGACGGCGTAAACTGAGCGTTTTACTGTTTAAAGATATTTGGCAGCTTTTTTTTTGGGGGGGGGGGGGGGGGGGGCAAAAACACAGTACATTGGGAAAGTTGTTTATTGTTTAACCAAATATATACATGTGAAAATCTACGTTTACGGACAACAGTCGTGCGAGTTTAATTTAACTTGCACAAGAATTAAATAGTAATTCCAGACAAACATCACACTTGTCGCCCCGGTCGTCGTAAACTGTTTGTCGTTCACTTGGCGAAATTGTCCCAAAGTCCTCTTTTACAAACGACCGTAAAAACTGATGAATATGATGCTCTACCATCAGAAGGAAAACCAGAAAGGGCTCCAAATCATTGTAAAATTTCTTGATAGTACATTTCTCTCGTAAACAGGTCAAAGTGCGGCCTAGCTGCTCTCGGAACCGGCGTGTGCGCCGATCTCGTAAAAAACGTGGACGTGCCAATGGCTGCCAAGTTGCTGACGCTCGAATGTGCTCTATCAACATCCTAGGCATTGAAAATTGGCCCTTCGTTCCCCAACCGGTCATTATATCTTCCACGTCCAAATAGGGTAACAATTCTTCAAATAGAGGTGTTGTTTGATAGAGACAATTTAGTGGCCACTGTCTACTTACCAGAATCAACCGGTTCAGTGTTTCAGGGCGCATGAATTTAATCATGTCCAAGCACACCCGTGCATAGCTCTGATCCTCTCGGATATAGTGGAGTGCTGCGACAAACCGTTGAGGAGAAAATATTTGCAGGTCGATCATCCTTCTTGCATCAGGCATGGCAAGTTCTGAATGCATATCGTTAACGTAAACCATATTGTTTGCTGTAGACAACAGACAATCAAACTGAATAGTTTCACTAGAAAATCTTTCAATTTATGCTAGTTTGACGCATGTTTTTTGCTTGGGTATGCTGTCGATCGAGGTATTCTGCTAATGAAATATTTGGTGCAGCCATATAATTGAAAATTGTCGATTTACCACAACATTTCGTCCATTCGAATATCATTTGAAGTGAATTGGGAAGTTGAATTGTTCCTTGAGTAGAATTAAAACGTTCCGTGGATTTTTGGTATAACGAATTTGGTATGAGACTTGCAAGAATTTTCGACGTATTTTTATCGATTCGCATGGGATTGCCGGTCTCGGAACTTTGAAAATTGTCCCAGGGAAATTCGTTTAAAAATTGAAATCGTACGTAACCGCCCAAGCCAACGTAAATGTAATTGTGAAATACCCGTTCCACCGTTGCCCACTGTTCGGAAACACATCCAAGCGAACCTTTCGCAACCAGAGAGCCCGGATTCATTGTTGTTATATCGACTCGTTGACCGTTTTCACGTAATAAACTGCTAAAATCGGCATATTCAATCATTCCCTTGTTACCATGACAATTGACGATCTTCGCGTTATAGTTTGGATCGGTGGTATAGTGAATTAAAACAATGAGACTAAACGTTTTATCCATTCGTTTAAAGTCAATTTCGATTTCATCAAAGGAAATTTCGTGCAACAGTTCCAAGTAGATTTCGTACCGGTACGGTGGTGCATCGTGGCACACTTCATTAATGGTAAATTTTTTGCCTTCAATTTTCAATGGAGCCGCACTCAATATGTAACCGAAATAAATCTTATAACCGACAGATGGTATTGACCATATTTGCCTGTCGGAAATAAATGTGATTTTCTGATTGAGCGTTTCTTTTTTCAATTCGCACGTAAATTTGGTCGTTAGTCGAATGTTGGAATTTACATGATCGCCAACAACGTATCCGTCTTCCACGTTGCGATTTTTGTAATCGTAGAAAATGGCAAATAGTTCGAGTTCTTTGGCATAGCAGCCTTGCGTTTGTTCGTGAGTCGTTGTTGCTGTAAATTTGTGCAGAGGTTCTATAAACTGTCGTTTGGTCGCCGTCACCGACACGTGTAGTTTACTTAATTCGGTATTGTTGAGGTATCCAAACTGTAACGAATAAACGTCACAATTCTCAAAGAAATAATAGGGGATATATTGAAATTTGATTTCGCTGTAATTAGTTAGAATATGACGCCGGCACCAGCCTGGCGGTGGATCGTAAACAAGTCCACAACGCGCCAACGGATGTCTGCTCAGCGTCATTTTAGCACACGTGCACGTTTCCAGTTCGTTCATAGTCAGCGGAAATAGGAGAATGCCACTTTGTAATCGAATATGTATAAACTTGTCACCCAATTGTGTAACAACACATTGCGGATTAAACGATTTCACGTGGAAGTAAAACTGTTCAAATTCGACGAGCTACGAAACGCCGTCAGTACAGAATTAAAGACAATTTGCCATTTGCCATGTTCGCCGTGCAACGGTACAAGTTTCAAGCATAAAGCGCCACATTCGTGATCCAAACGAAAAACAATATGAGTACTATAGACTAAATTCATTCGTTTTCCGGCAGACGAAATATTTCCGATGCTCGTATTGGCCAGGATTCGTTGGTGATTTTGTGGTATAAACATGGTCGAGGTGCGTTTTTTCTTTTGCGACGTACAACGTTTCACTCGATTAAAGGAAGCTTTCATAAGGTACCACTTTTCAAATAACGTTTGCATACCGACGGGAGTATTGCTACTACCTTTGGACATTTTCGTATCGCTTGGTGTGGTACGGCCTTTCATCGAATCCAAAATGTTCTTGGAAATTTCCTTTTGAGACTTGGTTTGAATTTGATTGGTCTTTGAAATGAGAAATGCCATATTACTATTGCGAATAATTGTGCGAAAATCCTTTACTCGTAAATTATCCATCTTTTCTACCCTATGTCGTAACTGAACATACCAAAGTTTAAGTAGATAGGCATAAGTAATTACAAATTTATTGTCCATTTCGTCGATGTTTAGCTTTTCCTTGCGAATGGCATTAAAAAAGTCTGTCCATTTTGTTGTATTGTGTTCGATCAGGGCGGGAAAACTCCTTTAGTATATCAGCGTCGACGGGTTTAATGTACGCGATCGTTGTATATTTTCGATCATTCCCGCTCGAATTAATGGAACTTTTAAACGAACCTTCCAGTCGACCGTTGTGTTTATTGAGCACTTCTTGTTGCGTCTCTTGGTAAATGTGCGGTAGAAAATTTAATAGGAAATAATCACCATTGGCAATCGGCCGAGCAATCTGTAATAGTCGCTTTTTTGTTTCGGGACCCATATTTAATAATCTCTCTATATCTTTCGGAGTAATAACTTCTTGATCGTCGAAAATCGATCGTGCTAAATATACGCTCAATTCCGGTCCAAAATCTTCAATGTCAATCGAATCGATAACATTGCAACTTTTCAAATTCGGTACCTACTGATGGTTACAGCTTTGATTTTTGCTTGGGTTTGCTTGCTCGTTCTCCGACGATATATAAACGTCGACCCATTTGACATTTTCACGTACAATATCAAACTCCCCGACATGCGGAAAATTAATAATCATAATGGCAATGATAGTATCCAAATGCAGAACGGACAATGGAATCTTGATAATTTCCAACATCTTCGCAGACTAAAACTCTTTGCCCTGGTATATAATCATACTGGTACGTTGAAAAGGCTTAAATACTTGAAAGTTACGAGGACAAATCTTCGATATAAGCGAATCACCAAAGTGCCCGAACCACTCAAGAAAATCAAGATGAATATATTAAAGAAGCATGCATATTTTACTATGGGTGTTTTAATCAAGTAACAAGAAAGCGTTTCAAAAGTCGATTTGTTGTTTTACGTTCCATTTTTGGTACTCGTAGCCGCCGGCAGTGTTGTCTAAAAATTGGGTTTTTGTTATTCGTTTGGATGCGTCCAAACATTCCGGAAGTGGGGCACTCATTAAGTTTGCATAAAGTTTGGCATCGTTAGACTTTAGTTGATTTTTCCACAACGATACCGTTTGCGGAGCGACAAATTGGCTGACGTTCTCTAGAAAGACTTTTGTCAAATAATCACTACCTTGACGGATGTCTGCGCGTAGACTGGTACGGGGCATTAATTTGTCGATTACAAAGTCTTGGGCTCGATGGGCACGCAAAAATATGTTCAGTGGATTTTCTTCGTTCTCGTGGCCCACGTTCTCTTTCAGCAAACCCAAAACGCGCAGCCAAGCGGCAGCATGGAATTGTTCATCTCGCATAATATATTCGTTGGCTTTGGTGAATTCGGGCAATAGATTCTTGCAACGTATCCAACAAAACAATGCAAATGCAAAATTGAAAATGATACCTTCTAATGCCGCCCATTTACTAACTCGTACCCACAGAACGGGATCGTCGTCGTCGAGCCAACTAAACAATACCGGTAAATTTGAAGAGCCCCACAGTTCTAATTCTTTAATTTCGAAACTAGTTAATTGAGTCATCAACATTTTCGTATATACTTCTCGGTGCACTAATTCGATTAGAGTTTGTATGGCGGTAAATTATTGACGGTCTGGTAAGATATCAAATTGAGACGCATCGCCTAATTTTTTCACGACGATATCATCAGCCCGCATGAGGAACGCTAACGCGATCATCACGGCTTGTCGTACATCTGCCGGGCAAGCGTGAAGGGAATCTTTGCGAAAGTCGATGTCACCCGCCACCCAAATACACGCCAAATGATCTCGAACGAGCTTCATCATTTTTTCGTCAAATTCACGATGAAGGTATTCCGGTAGCATCGCACTAGAACAATCGACATTATACAATTGAGAAATATTCGGAGAAGACATGTTATTGTTACTAAAACGCACTGTGTTTCTGTTGGGCTTTATATAACTTGTAGAGAAACGGAAAAGCTACAAGTTCGGGAGGCGCGTCGAGAAATTTTTATGATGAAAGCGCGTGGACCTTTTTTGTTATCCTTGCACGTATTTGTGTGTATATAAAGGCGCCCATCAAGCTGAGGAACTCAAACCTGAACAAACCTTAGTAAACAATATGTCCGACTACAATAAATTAGTTTATTCGAGATTGTTGTGGAATAGTAGTTTCCATTTCAAATATCACTTCTTTCACGAAGAGTTTCAAACGTTTACAAACCATAATCCAAGTAACTGGCAGTTGGCCCTGAGCTCCATTTCGCAATCGAAAAAGGGCAAAAAGTATTGCAATCAAATAGTGTCCGACTAGTGGGACAGTTTCACCAAAGAAGAATATATCGAAGCCAACAAACATAATATATTCACCAAGGAACTCATCGAAGCCATACGTGACGATCAATGGAATACCGAGCTGGAAGAATTCAACGGTACCTTCAATCAAAAATTTGTGTTTCTAACGAGATACGCATTACCGCACGAACGACCCGAATATATGTATCGACGTGTGGCTCTGTTTACCCATTTGTCTGTACCGCTTCAGCTTCGATTTTCCGTCAACGATTATTATCTGAATTTGGTACGACAATGTATTTCGCCGAGTGGTCAAATTTTACGTCACACCGGAACCCTACTTGCCACAAAATCTTGTGCCGTTTTGAGAGAATTCTACGGCACAGTGCGAAATAATCAAAAGTTAAAGCGGCGTTTTATGGAACAATTACGAACGTGCATGGCGAATTTTTTGGGATTGGGATCGGAGCTTAAACGTATTGAAAACGTCAAGCATTACATGTTTATGGCAGAAACAATGAGCGCACCCGGCCGAAATATTATATGCAATTTTAATCAAAGCATTGCAGATGTACGTGTATTGGATGTATTGCACGAAACAAATTCTCTGGCCAACTTGGACCGTCCGTTACAACATCTTTTTACTATTGGTATATTGGACGATTTTATGGTAGCCGTGCTACAAGATGATATGTGGAACATGTACGACACCGAAATAGAAATTTATACCAGTGACATTTATCGAAAATTGACAAACACAAACGTCTGTGCAAAAACGATGTCAGCTCGCGAGTTGCTCAATTTAATTTGTAATCGAATTCTCGACACTGGAAAACCATCTATAATATTTCTCGATCATATGAACAGTTTTAGTCAATTTACCACTACAAATAATGTTAGCAACGGATCCATTGGAGGCTCCAATTTGTGTACGGAAATTTCGTTGCCGATGAAAGATGACGAGTGTGCCACTTGTTGTGTGGGAACAATAAATTTGAAAAAAATATTCAACATGGAGCAGAAAAGGCCGATCAACGCTGACGATCCCATAATGCGAAAATTTAGAGAACAAACGGTTCTTCTCGTCGATATAATGAATTCTGCACATAGCAACAGTTCGTTCGTCTACACAATTGCTCGCAGTTTTGATTGGGCCGATTATTGCGGTTCCTTTAGAGACTTTGAACACAGCAGCTGGGCTCACGGAAAATCGCAAGTGGAACTGAGACAAAAAACGTGGAAATATTACTCGGACGCATCGACGCTATTGGAACGAGCCCGAAATGGAATGTTTAATTTAACGTTGACTGCTCAACCACCGACGGCTTCAGTAGCTCTACTCTGTAACTGTTTGCCCGGTATTGAAACGCCTATGACAAATGGTGAAAATACTCGTGTCGATATTAAAATGATTAGCCATACACTCCGTATGCGTTACAATAGTACACTGAATGCTTTTCGAGATGCCAATTTAGCAATAGACTTGGCAATCGTTCAAAGTACTTATCTAGACCAAAGCTCGTCTCACAATATGTTTATTGGAAAGGGAGAAACGGCACAGTTGGCCAATTATCTAGGACGTATGTGGACCAATGGACTGAAAACGGGTTCCTATTATACGAGAACGGAACAGGAATTGACAAGATCGACACTGATGACGGCAGTGGATTCTGCACAATGTAGCAATTAAGTATTAGGAATTTTTTCACGCTCTTTAAAGATATTGTACAATTCTTGAGCAATGTAATGAGTTGTCACTTTGTTTGTCTTATGATCTAATAAATGTTTAACCTCACTGTGTGTTTTCATTGCTTCGTAGAGCCGACCGGCCAGTTTAAAACGAAACTCGTGAAACTTTATTCCTTTTGTTTTTGGTAGACCGCAACTTGTTAAGAATTTATCCAACGACCGGTACAACGACGCACGAGAACATTTAAAATTCGTCCAGCGTTCGAGAATATTGTTCAATGTATCAATCTCGCCATACCAAATTACAATTCCCAACGTACCGGTTTTTTGGACGCGAAACGAAAACGATCCTATATCGCGCAGCCTTTCAATTTGATTTCGAGTAAATTTACAAACGTCTGAAATTAGCTTGGCAGTGCCTGCACAAGTAGAGGGAGATGGGATGTTCTGCGCCCTCCGTCCCCCGGGGGGATTTTATCTTGAGATCTATGACGTCATATCAAACCCAACCATACCGCATGCGCCAGCATCAAACCCAACCTGCGCGCGCATACGCCATCTGTCATCTGTCAACTGTCATCTGTCAACTGTCATCTGTCAACTGTCATCTGTCACCTGTCATACGTCATCTGTCACCTGTCATACGTCATCTATCATACGTCATCTGTCACCTGTCATACGTCATCTGTCAACTGTCATCTGTCAACTGTCATACGTCATCTGTCACACTCTTGGGCGTTAGCTACTTTGGTCTTAACTACTTGGGGGCTAGAACTACTTGGGGGCCTGAACTACTTGAGGGGGGCATCAACTACTCAACTGCCATCCTGTCACCGATCATACGTCAGCTATCATCTATCATATGTCATCTGTCACCTGCCACTCCGAAATCCAATCGTTTACTACCCAACCTGAACCAACTATTCCAAACCTAGAACTGCCATCTGCAACGTCATCCTGCATAAGTATGAATCTGAAAAAAAGTCCTGCCATCGGTGGGATTAGAACCCGCGCCATCCGTGTAACGACCCAATGCATTACCACTGAGCCAGTCGAGCTTCCCTGTGAATAACGCGAAGTGTATCTAGACAATAAAAAAAATTAATATTGAATATTTGAAATTCATATAGGCCCTCCCTCCGAAACGATTAGTGTTGGAGAATGAAAATTTTGGTGTTAGATAGAAGTCATAAAGACCATTAGATATATCGGCTGAAAAACCCCCAAAAAGAGTAAGGTCCTTTAGGCAATTCCTCTCGCGTTGACCAAAAGGGCCTTAAATTTTTTTTGCTTAAAGAGGGATGAAGGGTAGGATGAATAAAATATATTCCCCAAATGGCATCGAAATCCGTTGAGCCGTTTAGGCGTTAGAGGGTTACAAAGGTGTTTCATGTATCAGGAGCACAGGAACTGATGACGGTAAATAAAAACTAAATTACGGCTAGCACGTAAACGATAAGTGTTGAAGAATTAAAATTTTGGTGTTAGATAGAAGTCATAAAGACCATTAGATATACAGGTTCAAAACCCCCCAAAATATTAAGGCCATTTGGACCATTTCTCCTGCGTAGGCCAGAAGGGCCTTAAATTTTTTTTGCTTAGATAGGGATGACGGGTAGGAGGAATAAAATATATTCCCCAAATGGCATCGAAATCCGTTGAGCCGTTTAGGCGTTAGAGGGTTACAAAGGTGTTTAAGGTATCAGGAGCATAGAAATGTGAGAAGTGAAATAAAAAAACTAAATTACGGCTAGCGTCTAAACGACAAAAAGGAGAATAGTACTGAACAAAGCGCGAAAATAACACAGCACGAGGCAAGGTCAACGCGACCATTGTTTTCCGTACCTAGCGGAACCATCCTGAGTAAAGTGGTTTTACGCGAAGTCATGATGATGATGAGGATGACTCAGCAAGTACTAGAATTTTCTAGCAAGCACAATGATTATGCATTTTAATGTAAAGCGCAGATAGTTACGATCTGGTCGGCGGGGAGTGGTAGTAATTAAAATAGTTATTTCTAGCAAAGTCACGTAGGCAAGACCAGCAGTTCGCATTCAGAAGTAGTAGAGTGAAGGTGATTCGGGAAAAACGTGTGTAAAATTGTGGGAATTATTTATTCATTTAGACAATTAGAGTTTTTCTTTGTGAAGTGAGTGTACTGTGAAATCTTGGTAAGTACTTAGAAGATTTACTTGGTGGTGTATTAGTATTAACGTGTAGAATATCAGGGCTACTTGCGTGGAAGATATTACTAGTTTTTTGTATTCAAACTGCAAGTTGAGTTTAAAAAATCAACAAAAATTCTCGCTAGGAGGATGTCTTTAGATTTCAAAAGAAAATACGATCTACGGGTGTAGAATAAAGACCCCTTTTTCAAAAAAATAGTTTTTGTGTTCAAACTGCAATTTGAGTGGGAAAAATCTACAAAAAATTCTTCAGAATTGTGTATCGTTATAGCTCAAAAGAAAATAGGAAGTATGCGTGTACATTAAAGACCCAATGTCCCAAAAAAATAGATAGTTTTTGTGTGTTCAAACTGCAATTGGAGTTGAAAAAAATCGGCAAAAATTCTTTAGAATAGTGTGCCTTGATATTTCAAAAGAAAATAGTAGATACGTGGGTAGATTAAGGATATATTTTTCCAAAAATAATATTTTTTTTTTCAAAAATTTTCCTAAAACATTTTTCCGAAAATTCTTTTCAAATCTTAATGTGTTACAGAAAATGTTCGTATGTGAATTCTGTAGCCGAACATTCACCAGGAAGGACCACCTCAAGCGTCATGGGGATTGCCGCATGGCGGTTAAGATCTGCGACGTCTGCAGTGGAATTTTCAAGTCAGAGGGGGCTCTTCTTCGCCACCAGAAGGAGAAACACCCAGCTCCCAAAAGACCAGCGACTACCACGCAGACATCCATGGCGAAAAGAGCAAGACTCGTTTCAACAGATGGTAAGTAGCTAAAATTGAAATTTCCTGTAGCCTAACTAAGAAATTTGTCTTTATAGAACTCAGGTACTAAGTATTTATTTCCGATTTTCAGAACCATCTACGTCATCCGCACAACATTGCCCAACATGCCAAATAGATGTTCCTACGAGCCGATGGAGCGGACATCTCAGGACCCTGGGGCATCGTGAGAAATGCTGCGTGATGCAGGAGGAGGAAGGAGTAGAGTTGGTCAGAACGTCATTCAGGAGCCGAATTGCTACGTACCGACTTACTTCAAGCCAGGATCCCACCAACGTAAAGCAGTATCTCCAACATCTAAAACAAAAATTCATCAAGTTGGTGGGAGACATCCGTGCGAAGTATGAGCAGCTTAAGGTTGGACTGGAGCTTTTCGGCCGCTTCCTCCTGCAGTCGAGCGAGTCGTCAGAGGTAAAGTCCTTCTACAGCAAGTACCAGATGGTGAATGGGGCTACAGACTTGGAGGAGTTGTGTGAGCAGTTCATCGTCATCCTAGACCGGAAGTATTCCGAATTTATGGAAAAGGATAGTGGTAAGTGTAAAACTATTACAAAAAAAAATTCAAACTGTTTAAGATTTCTCGGTAATTGATATCTCTATTGTTACAGGGTGGACGCTTCAGCAGCTTCTCCACTTAGAATTAGGAATCAACAAGATCCAGCCTCTGAAGCCATCTTCCTACATCCCGCTACCAAAGGAGATTGAAGCAAAGAAAGCTGTCTTGAACATCCAGAACACCGATCAAAAATGTTTCATGTGGTCAGTCCTAGCCGCCTTACATCCTTTGGATCGAGCTCAACATGCAAATAGAGTCGCGAGCTATTTGCCTTTTGAGAACGAGCTGGACTTCACAGGTATGGAATTTCCGATTAAACTTACCGATGTAACTAAGTTTGAGCGACTCAATAATATTTCTATCAACGTATACGGACTGGAGAAATTGTTCGAAGATGGTAAAAATATTATTGAAGTCGTGGGGCCCTTATACTTTACAAATACTCGTAACAGGGAGCGACATGTAAATTTGTTAGTAATCAGTGATGACCAGGGTAATAGTCATTACTGCTTAATAAGAAGTTTATCTCGCCTGATCTCAAGACAATTATCTTTACATTGTGGCACAAAGTATTTATGTGATGGTTGTTTGTCGTATTTTTATTCAGAACAAAAATTAAAGACTCATCAGGAGCACGATTGTGGGCACGTTTTAGCTAAAGTCCCAACAACAAATTTAAAAAAAAATAAATATGGTGAAGAGATTCCCGAGAATATTTTGAAATTTACAAACTTTGAAAAGAAATTAAAAGTACCTTTCGTTGTTTATGCCGATTTCGAAACTATCCTTGAACCCCTGGATACAGAGGAAAATGCGCAGGATCCCGATACGTCATATACTGTGAGAACACACAAACATGTGCCGTACTCGTTCGGTTACTACATCAAATGTGACTTTGATGATGCTCATTCGATTTACCAAAGCTATAGGGGTCCGGATGCTCACAAAGAATTCGTAAAACGCTTAGAGATTGATTGTAAATCAATCTATAATCGCTTTATGAAGGAAGTAGTACCCATGATACCTATTTCTGCGGAACAAGAGATTGAGCATCAAAATGCTCCGGTATGTCATATTTGCGAAAAGCCATTTGATGTAGCGCTAAACGATCGCGTGCACGATCATGATCATACAAATGGCTCCTATCGGGCGGCCGCGCACTCTGTATGCAACCTTAATTACAAAATCCCACAATTTATACCCATCTTTTTCCATAATATGTCCAACTTTGATTCCCACCTATTTGTTAAGGAATTGGCTGCCAACGAAGTAAAGCTGGATGTTATCCCCCAAAACAAGGAAAAGTATATATCATTTACTAAGCATGTTTTGGTGGATAACATCGAGAACAGGGATGGTAAACAACGGCAGGTATTTTTAAAATTACGCTTCCTCGACAGTTTTCGTTTCATGGCCAGCGGTCTAGATAAACTTAGTCAAAATTTAAAACCAGAACAATGTCGAGAAGTTAGGAAATATTTCGCGGAAGAAAATAAGTTTCAGCTTATTCGACAGAAGGGTGTCTTCCCATATAATTACGTGGATGGTTTCGCAAAATTGAACGATACTAAGCTTCCATCACATAAAGACTTTTACAACCAGCTGAAAAAAGAAGACATTAGTACAGAGGATTACAAGCGTGCTTGGGCTGTGTGGAATTTATTTGAATGCAAAACTTTAGGCGAATATTCAGATATTTATTTAAAATCCGACGTCTTATTATTAACAGATGTGTTTGAAAGTTTTAGAGACGTGTGCCATAGTACTTACGGTCTAGACCCTGCGCAGTACTTCACAGCGCCCGCTCTTTCGATGGACGCCGCACTCAAGGCCACATCAATTAACTTAGAATTACTGACAGATCTAGACATGGTACACTTCTTTAAACACGGTATTCGTGGTGGGGTCAGTCAGTGTAGCGTTAGAAAAGCTTTTGCGAACAATCAATTTATACCTCATTATGACGCTTCCAAACCTACTTCCTACATCATGTATTTGGATGCCACCAACCTATATGGTGCAGCCATGTCACAATATTTACCAACGGGGAATTTTAAGTGGTTGGATGAAACCGAAATTCAAAGTTTAGATTACATGAATGTCGCGAATGATTCTAAAACTGGCTACATATTAGAGGTAGATTTAGAATATCCCGAACAGTTGCATTACTTACACAACGAACTACCCTTTTGTCCAGAATCCATAGCCCCACCAGAATCAAAATTCCAAGACATTACAAAATTAATACCCAACTTTCTTAAAAAAGAAAAATATATTATTCATTATCAAAATTTGCGTCAGGCTTTAGATTATGGGCTTAAGCTCACAAAAATTCATCGCGTTATATCTTTTGATCAATCACCATGCTTAAAGAAATACATTGACCTAAACACAGCGATGCGTAATAAAGCGAAAAATAAGTTTGAAAAGGATTTCTTCAAACTTATGAACAACGCTGTGTTTGGTAAAACGATGGAAAATGTGGAGAAACGGGTAGATGTTAAACTTGTTTCTCATTGGGAAAATATTGGTAGAAGGTTGGGAGCCGAAGCGTTAATCTCGAAACCTCATTTTAAAGACCGCACGATTTTCGGCGAAAACCTGGTAGCTATCCAGATGAAAAAACAAAAAGTCACATATAATAAGCCTATTTACGTAGGTTTTAGCATCTTGGAAATATCCAAGACTATTATGTATGACTTTTTGTACGGGTATATTAAGCCAAAATACGGCAACAACGCGGTATTACTCTACACTGACACCGATTCCCTTGTTTTAAAAATTACAACGGGAAATTTCTATAATGACATGCGAGAAAATTTAGATAGATTCGACACGTCCAATTACTCACAAGATAACCCACATGATGTTCCTGTAAACCAATCAATTTTGGGTAAAATGAAAGATGAGTATGCAGGAAAAATCATTTGGGATTTCTACGGTACCGGGGCGAAGGCATATTGTGTAAATGTGGAGGCAAAGTTAACGAAAAAAGCTAAGGGAGTTCCTGACTACGTCACCCAGAAAGAACTGACTCTTGATGATTATAGGGAGGCGGTTGACGTAGAAGGAACTCACATTCATCGACAGATGAACACTTTCCGTTCACATTTACACGATATGTATGTCGAACTGAAAAATAAGGTAGCGCTATCACACGCGGACGATAAGCGTTACCTTATTCCCGGTGACTTAGAGAACACGCTTGCTTGGGGTCATCGAGATATTGAAAAGTATAAGGAATCATCGGAAATTCCATGAGTTAAGACTGATCACCGACAGCTAACTTTACATCAATCACCTTTGATAGCTAAATGTGTGTGACTTTAGAGGCTGTGATAGTAGGCTAGTAATTTATTTTAGATAGTTAATTATTGTATTTATTTTACCCTAATCTATCCTATTTAATGTATTTAAGGTATTTACCTAGTTACTTTATATGTATAGTTTACCGAAGCTTACCCAAGCTTACCCTATTTTTATATTGTTTGTTTATTGTCTCCTATTTACGATTGTACTCTATTTACTAGTTACGGGCCACTGTTCGGTCGCTTTTTTTACTTTTTTAAATTTTTACCCGTTAATAAATGTTGGGTTTTTGTGTATATATTGGTGTTTTATTTCCTTAGTTAGAGCAAAGAAAAAACAAATTGACGTTAGACTATTTATTTAGTAACAATATAATATTCAAGATTAAGCTTATACAATTCATAAATATGCTTTGCAAATAGGTGTATTAGCTTCTCGGTCCATCGAAAAAGATACTTGTCGGTTGTGGCATCTTCAAACTTTAGACTTCTCTTATCGCCATTGCGATGAAACACTAGCGTGTACTGTCCAATTATCATAAATATATCTACCCAATGGGTATTGAAACAATCAAAAGTGCTTAAAAACTTTTCAAATTCATCACTAGAGAAAGAAATTTTGCCATAACCAATAGTATCCAAAATTACTTGTTTGCGTTCCTCTTCTGACGTACGAAAAATGACAGTGATAAAATCATCAATCTCGTACACTCGGTTAGGCTTAGTCTTCAGAACTATCGCTGGAACATCAGGACATCTAGAAGGAGATTCAAACACCTTATCCCAGCCGGATGAGGAGGAAGCCATTGGTAAGTTTAAATGGTAAGTTTCAATAATATTCTAACCACAGATTTCTTTTCTTGGTAAAACTGAATATCTCTTTTCAGCTTGCGTAATTTTTTCAAATGCTTGTCTAATCTAACTGACCAGTCAACCGTCTTTGCCATGCGCTCGAGACTAAATGCCTATATTTTTCAAGGGTTTCGAATAATATAGGATAAAATGAAACATGTAATACAATTATTTAACTTCTTTATTTAGGTAAAAAATCATAAATATATTCATACAAGATTTTCGAATTCACAAGACTACAAGTACAATATTCTAAACCATGATAAGAACAAGTGGTTTTACTTAGAGATAATTTCGGTACATTTACACTGTCCCTAGTAAATTCTAAATTAACAATATCGGGTATATGCTTAAGATATTTCATCGTGGAAAAAGTTTCCAGTAAGAAGGCCTTCTTTACATACCCCTTCACATAGATGACATCAACATCCCGTAGATCGTTGTAGATAATGCGGTGAAGTTCATTGTAATCGGTTGCGCCGGAATTGTAGTATAAACCATGTCGGTTCCCATATAGAAACATCACTTGCTTCTGGCAATCATAGGACAGCTCGTAAAACGGCTTAACGGGTTTGAAAAGATAGTTCCGTATTTGCTTTCCATCGTAAATAGCCATTCTTTAGCTTGAAATTCTGGAACGCTAAATCCCTGAACGTCAACCACAACAAACTTCATCGTGTCTGGCTCGCGCCCAATAAATTGTCGTGGGAATGGCGTCCAAACCGTTTACAAAATTGCCGGCGCGGTGAAAAGCAATTTGATGTATTCTCGTGTCATATATTGATTTGATCACGGGTATCGAAATTATGAGGTCGACGCGTTCTATTAGGCCCAGATGGAGGGCAGTTGTTTGGATGATGCCGAATTTGAGCTGATCTTGAAAATCGGAATATTCAAATTGCTTCAAATGTTTGTACATAATTTTAAACTGATCGATGATGTCGGTGGTATCATAAATTTGAGCCAGAGCAAATATCGGCAGAGCGGTGTACAAATAGATTCGCTCCTTCTGAGTATTTTTCGATGACGCGTGATATAAAGCCAACTGTCGAATGAAACCGCCATCGATTGCGTTGTAACGAATAGTGTGCGTCGTAAATGGGAATATTAACGTCGAAAAATCTTTAATGTTAGACGCATGGGAATAGTCGAGTGGATGGTTCGTTACATAATCTCCCACTAACTGAACCATTTTACCGCTGTCGATGACAATGTCGAACGGTTTTTCCTTGGGAATCGTGGCTTTGATAAGACGATCGACTCGCGATAGTGGTTTGAAATAACCACTAAGAAAACATATCGTCAACAGGACGATTAACAGCACTAATGTCGTCGTCAATAAAAGCATAACTATATGATAATCTTAAGTATGGACATCGTTCTACAAACAATTAACATGCTCGAAGATCATTCATTTGTTCGTGCAATTTTACAAATTACTCGTGGTGCATGGCCGCAAAGTTTTCTCATGTCCGTTTTCTCCCCAGACGCTACGGAAGATCAAAAGATTAATTTGTGCATGCTGGCACTTAAGGCACCGAACTTGTCCAAATTGAATTTACCTTCGATACATCCGACAGTGTATCCATTTCAGCCAAAATCGACATCGATTAAACGTTACATTGCCGAGAGACCAAAATCCGTTCTGAACATTACCAAAACGAACCCCCATGACGATTTCAACGATGACAATGACAAAGAACAAGAACGATTACTACTTGTAACAGTTCCGTCGATTAATTTACTTGGAGCTACCCATTTTCCGGACATTCTCTCTATGCGAGAATTAATTTACCTAGGCTTGTTCGATACAACGCATTTGCAACAGACAATTAATTATTTAAAACCATTCCTGACGGGTAAAGATTTGTTGCGTGAATTTGCCTCCGGACAGGGGTTTGTCGATGTTCAATTAACAAAATTTCTAACCGGTCGCGAGTATAGTTGTGCCTTATTAGAACGACCGCCAAAAAGTGAAGACGTTGATAATTTTGCATTTGCATTTTTCGATCCCATTCCCGATATTCAAAAATGCTTCCAATATACCGAAACGCCGTCACTGGTCGGCTATAATGGCAAATCGCTTTTTCTTCAACAGAACTTTGATCAGTCACATATTTTTACCGGAACCGCTTGGAGGATGCAACACCGAGCCGTCTATCGGGATGGCAAGAATCCATTTGCGGCCCTAGGTCCCGACGACAATACAATGCAAGCTGTCGTTGTACAAGACTTTACGAAAAACAATCTATTGTTGTGCGAGAGATTTGCCACCCGTCCGATTATTCTTATTGACGGAAACACCTTGACGCAAAGGGTTAGGGTCTCCGTTCCGGTCGCTACACCGATTTACATTAAAAACGACAATATCTCGTTGTCTCTTCGATTCAATGTACCTCTGCTATTGAGCTTGACTTTCGAAACTTCAACAACTACAATACCGGCCAGTTTTTGGAAACTTAAACTGGAAGCCGTTCTTGTCGACTGTTCCCAAAGTTACACGGTCAGCATAAATAGTATACTTTTCGATAATTATTACGATTCTACACGGAATATTATACATTTCGGTCGAACCGGCGTTGTAGATTTAAATCCCGTTGCCAACGGATACCAACTGCTCGGATCCAATGTAAGTGCGGTAATTGTGTTCGATCGAATGGCAGTTAATTTGTCCAAATCAACAACCGTTCACAGTATCAATGGAAAAACGTTTACTAACTCGGTACCCCAAATTTGTTTAATTTAAGACTAATATGTATATACGCCAATTATGCATAATAACATTGGGCACGATAATTTGGCTAATGAGCGACATATGGACTCTGATGGGCGTAAAATGGCTCACAATTTACAATGTAATCAAAACAATGACTCCTGGTGCAATAAAGCATTTGGTCGATTTAAATTCACACGAACTTATCGATATAATATTCCATCCGGACGCGCCAAGTTGGAACTAACAACATACCAACCCATCTTTCAACCTTTAACCTTTTTTCGTCCCTTTTCACACAAAGACGGTGTTACTGAAACAAAGTCGGCCAGCGATACCGACGACGACTTGGACGTTTTAATATTACACGATTTCACCTTGCAAGAGGAAATCAAACAACATCTAAAGCAATAAACTGATCTATTTTTTGTCCATACTTTCGTTAAATTGTCGTAGCCATTGGAAAGTAGGTTTAAAATTACAACACAAAAGACGATTACCTACGTTATTTGACCAAAGTTGACGATAGACGACGCCCGATCGGCTGGGGAAACGGCAATTATGTCGGAATGAATGAGCCTTCTTGCCGGTGTCTTTTATTTTGGTTTGGCCAAATCGTTCTACTAACACACAAAAGATCATAACCATTCCATTTACTAAAATCTTCTCCGATTCCAATTTTAACGGATGTAGGACCAAGAGTCCTTCGTCTGTTGGCAGATCACTAAGAATGGAATAAGCGGAATATCCCGCCCGAAACATATCATTACACCAGAGCCATATTTCTCGAAAGTGTTCGATCGTCTTGATATCTATTTGATATATAGTTGAGATTTCCGTACTCGTTAATGTTTTTCGACATTCCCATATAGGATCGCAAATCATCTCCTTGTCGTCCTCATCGGGCGTACTATACTCTGGTCCAATAGGCTGATTGGATAATTGAACGTGTACCTTGTCTTGAATAAAACAAGCTTTACCTTTAGCCAGGTCAAAGTCTTTGTTACTTTTATGCAACGGACAAAATCCCTTCATAGCGCTTGTTACTATAATAAGGTATTTTACTATGAAAGTATGGATGATTATATTTATAGTGTGCGCAGTTATCGCCCTTGCAGTAGGCGTTTATATTGTTGCGATTACTTGTAATACAAGTGTTTTAAATTCACAATTACCGACTTGCCCTGTCAAACCCAAGTAAAGTAATATCGCAATGCCTAAGATTATAGTTACAACAAGAAAACAACCTATTGGAATGTGTATATTTTTATTTAACTTAGTTACAGTTTTAGTAACAGGTTTATGTGTAAATAGTACCCGAACGGGACATTCGATGCCTCGGTATTTCCTCGTCTGATTCGTCGTCTGATTGACTTCGGTAAAGCCACGGTTGGTGCCCTGCTCGGTCTCTTATGCCGGTAGAAGTGGACGGTTCCTGCCTGTGGTCGTCGTCGAAGTCTATGCTGTGGAGAATCCATGGGATTTGTTCTCTTCTGTCGGTAGAAGTGGACGGTTGCTGCCCGTCTATTTCGTCGTCCCCTTTGCTTCGGAGAACCCACGGTTGCTGCCATACTCGCTCCCTTCTAGCTGTAGACGGCCGTCGCAGTATTACGGGGTATTCTTCGGCCTTGCTCGGGGCAACAAACGGTTGGGTATCACTGTTGTCCAACGGATAGATTGGACAGAAACAACGAGCGAAAAACCTCAGTATTGTCTTCCACATTTCTGGAGAGTTTGAATAACTGTGTTGGAATGATTAACCCGTCATGAAGCACTCGCTTTTATTCTGTTTTCCTTCAAGGTAATGACTTGCGTAAAAGTATAACTTTTGGGCAGCAAAATTGGTTTCGCTAATCAGTGAAAATAATTTCGTCGCGTCAGATGTGCGAGGCAAACATTTACCCAAACAATTCGTTCGATTTCACACGGCAAAGGGGGGGGGGGGGGGGACAAGTATATGGTTTTGAAAGGTGATTAAATTACTGCGGCCGTACTGAGAGATCAACATTACTGTTCGTCCCCCAAAAAAGAATATCGATAGGATAAATTCGTACAAATACTAAGAGGATGGAGGAACAGATTTCGGAAAACGACAAAAATCAAACCACGGAACCAGATAGTTTGTCAAATGTTAATTTGAACGATTCACACGATTCAAGTAGTTCTAGTATAAACCACCGTCGACAAAAGCACAGAAAAAGGCCCAAAAGAAAAGGGCAGTGTCGTTGCCGCTGCCCTTGTCGTTGTTGTAAACTCTGTAGATTTTTCCGGCTTGCAAAATTGACTCTCAATGAAGTTAAACTAAAATCGGTTTTTCAAGATATGATAACATGTTGCCGTTAACAAGATCATAAAAACTTGATCATTGATTGAGTTTGTATAAATTTTGCGAGAAGTAAGTCATTTTCAAATAATACCTTGTCAAGCGTACGATCCACAACGAAAATAACTCGTTTTCTTTTTTGAACGATTGCCAACATCAAAATTAATCCGTGAACAAGAACACTACAATAATACGGGATACGGTCGAAATCGCCCTTCATAGCTACAAAGATGTTGGGCTTGTTCAGATCGCGAGTTCTCTGAAAATAAAATATGGAACCGTCCTCGTCTAAAACGACGGGAAGTGAAAATTTCCACGAACCCAGTTTTGAATGTAAATTTTCGGGCAACCAAGAATAACTTTTGGGCAATACCTCTAGGTGTTCTTAAAACGGGCTAACGTTCACCAAATTCTCCGTTCATCATTTTAATCGTGTCATTAATTAAGTCGCGTTGACCGAGAATGTTTTTCTTTTGTTCGGCTTTTAGACGCTTTTGCCTTTCTGCAGTTTCGAGTTTTTCCTCTCATTTACGTTTTCGTTCTTCTTCGTTTAACCCTTTTTGTTGTAACTTTTCTTCCTTTATCCGTTGACGTTCCTCTTTGACTTGTTGTTCGAATCGTTTTTTTCTTTCCCGTTCGTGGAACTGCTGTAATTTTTTCACGACGCTTTGTTCCCGTTTATCGAGCTGCCAAGTTCGTACCAGACTAATGAAATCGGTCACTTTAACCGACTCGTCTATTTCCGTCATGTTAACAGCGAACCAATTCGAATTTTCTTATGCGATTATACTTTAACGTTCGTTGGCAAAAGGGATCGTACAAGTTTATATACGAGTCGAATAGGACCGGTTTTTTCAATTCTAATTGATCCAACTCCGACAGAAAAATACCCAACTCATCCGATTCTAATTGTGACATACTTTCTTTAATATACAGAAACCAAAAGGTTTCATTTAGTGATTGATCTAAAACAATTACACCTTGTCTCGCCGTAGTACTATCGTCGGAGTTTGAATGTGAGTAAAGTACCTTGGAATGGAAGACCCAGTTTATCTGACTGTATTTTTCAAATATTTCAATAGGGTGAATCATCTTATTGTTGACGTTGTGCGGCTGATCACATTTCCACATCCCTTCAATAACTTTCTCGGATGAATAAATAGGACAAGTCTTGGCTATTTCGTTTAGAATTCTCCTACATAATTCTAAGTAAAGACGCTTCGAAAACATGAGTGATATTGAAACTCGTGGATTTTTCGTCAGTGCTGATGAAGTACTAGGTACCGATCCACCCGAGGAAAATAATCGCGTTTCTCAGAGGGGATATTTGGTGATAAATAGCGCCATCGACGACACAGAACGGACAAATGTGTTTCCTCTACAGAAGAAACCGGTGAGAGTAACAGTTCGTGGATGCGGATTTCGAAAAAGGAATACTATTCGGTACCCGAATTTAGACGGAAATCTTTTTTCCTATGGCCAAAGTTACTTAAAGATATGATCGAGCCCTTGGTCGAGAGTGGATTCTATTATTCCGGACAAGGAGACATTGTGCATTGTTTTCACTGTGATCTACTAGTATCTCAATGGGAAGAGAATGACGACGTATGGATCGAACATTTGAAATTTTCTCCTAATTGTGAACAAGCCCAGATTACACAAAGACGTTACATCGTAAAAGCACCGAAGTCATTAATTTCCGCTAATAAAATTGACATTGAAACGCACCTACACGAGTGTCCAATTTGTCGAAATTTAACTGACCATTTATACGCATTTATACCTTGTGGACACATTGTCTGTCTACCTTGCGAAAGTAAAAAAGAGAACAATAAGTGTTTCACATGTCGTCAAGTCAAGAAAAATGTGCTTCGGCTCTACCTCTAAACAACTTGAATTCCGAGAAACTACCACGTAAATGTCAAGCGAATGGTTGTCCTAGTGCCGGCCCCGTTTACTTTAATAAACGATATTACTGTAAAATGTGTATCTTCCGAATAGTAAATAGAAATAACCTAAGAGGAACAATAATAGATATTTTGTATTAAACCGTTTGCATTGCTTGTATAAGATGCCTATTACTAGTGATTGTGAAGACTCTGAGGAAAAGCCAACGTTTTGTTTAGGCGAAGAGGAATTGTACATGATATGGTGTGGATGGAATTTTACACGAGAAGAATGGCTATGGTTTTTGCAAAATCAAACCACTCCCTGCATCAGTCCAAACGATGATTTAATTTAACTAATTTTTTGTCGTGTAACAAATAAAAGATCCATAGTATTGTAACGTTGTCGTTTATTTCTTTAGCGAGTACAATCATTCGAAAATGCCTGGTAATTTTTCCCCGTCCTCCTCTTTGTTGTTTTTATCGGATGCTTTTAGGCAAAGAGGAATGATTGTACACGATACACCATCGATGGAATTTTCCACTGAAAAATAGCTGGGGTTTTTTGTAAACTCAACATGCCCATGGATCAGTAAAAACAATGATAACATCAATGTAATTTTTTCCAAGGCAAGTAATAAAGGACCAAGAGAATTGTCACACGGTCGTTTATTTCTTTAACAAGTACCGCTTGTAGACTTTCGTTTTTTCCGCCCGACTTGCGGTATTGTTTAGGTTATAATGAAAGTGTGTACCGATAACCTAAACAACACCGCGAGTCCGGTAAAAAACATGGACGTCTACAAGCGCCTAGAACTAATTTTTTGACCCAGAACATTCAAATCAAACGTCAAAAACTTCGATACGTTGGTATAACGAAATTATCTTTAGTCTGGTGGCATGTAGCAAATCACAATTGCTCGTTTAAAATTCCAAAATGCATTGATAACACGGCCTCGTTTACAGGTCAAAAATGCAAATTATCTGCATCCGTCTAGACCGTTTGTTCTTGAGAGTATATAAAAATACATTGATAACACGGCCTCGTTTAAAATTAAAAAATGCATTGATATTGTGGCCTCGTTTAAAGCGCAAAATTGTCTGCATTCTTATCGATCATTTGTTCTTGAAATGGTATCTCAAAAATGTATTGTTAACGTGGGCTCGTTTAAAATTAGAAAATGCATTGATAGCACGGCCTCGTTTCAAAGTCGAAAATGCGTCAGGTCAACGTTTTGTTTGATTGGGTTTGATACGGGCAAAGAGTACACGATACAGCAGAGAGGAATTGTACAGGATACGGTGTGAATAGCTTTTCGCAAACCCTAGCCATCGGTCTCTAACTAATTTTTCAAAGGTAACCAATTAAAGAGCAATAGTATTGTAATATTGTCGTTTATTTCTTAATCAAGTACAAAAATAACATGTAAACTTTCTAGTCATCTTCCTCGTCCTCACTCATTGCGTCGTCATCGTCCTCGCTCACTGCGTCGTTATTTGGACTGGTTACATTGTTTTCTGCACTTGGACCGGCGGCGTCGTCCTCTTCCTCCTCATCATCTCCCTCATCAATTATCAATCGATTCTTGTCCGATTTACGGGGTTTCGTTTTTTCCAGAAACAGTCCGTTACGGGGACTACATAATACAATCACTCTACCACTGGCACCTTCAAGATCTTCACCACGACGGTAATTTTTTGTGGTTGATAACCTGTACTGGTAATGTTCATTAATTTAATATCTTCTTCCTCATCCTGCTTGCTGCCGGGTCGGGCTCGTTTTACACTTGCCTAGAAAGCCAATCCTTCTTCGCCCCCTTCGCGTGTACGTTTCGTAATTCTCGGTACCGATTTTTCCAAATCTGCAAGGCGAATTAGTTGTTCGATCTTGTTCTTCGAGTAGATTATTTTGAAATTTTTTCGAGTAAAACGGCTGTCGAAACGACCCACCTCTATGGCATCTTCGGGTCTATGAGTCAGTTGACTAGTTACGAGGAATTCAATTTTGTTCCACAACTGATAACATCCGGCATTGAACGGTCAATTCCCAAACGACTTGTATCATTGCCCAAAGGAAGGGAAGTTTTACTTTGGTCATTTTAACTTTCAATTCTCTACTTAGCAAATTTGTTTCGTAGGTGAAATCGCGACAAGTAATGTTTGGGTCGCCGTCGCCGCTGGAATTATTTGTTATTGTCATAGATTTGAATTTGAGTATAAACTCGACCATTGTAGTCATGTATGCCGTTTCGTAAAGGAAATTGGCATTTTGTTTCACACAGGAAATTAAGTCTTCCAAACGGGCATCGAGTCCACTGTCTTTAACACCATCCATTGCTTCTTCACTCAAAACTTTATACTCAATGGGAATAGATTTGCGTTTCTCATTGTTACTCGTCCAACCAACATCTTTATTTTTTTGACCAAACGATGTAAACTTGTTGATACTTTCTTGCATCTCGGGTGTTAGATCGATATTGTCCTCAACCAAATGCCGTTTTAGATTAGCCATAAATTTATTGAACATTGTATTGGACACATTTACTAGTTTCGCTTTCGGATTGGGACCGGCAAACGTTGCGGCACCGTTGTTGTCACTTTCTTCCATTTGATTATTTTCCGCCATCACTAAGTATAGTGATGGCGTCGTTTCGATAGCAGTAGCTATCGAAACGACGTTTGTCTCGTCTTTATATAGTATTAAGAACGCGCGATACTGCAATAATTGTTGACGCAATGATTCAAACCCAGGGTGGTAATGTCAGTTTATTGCGGGAGTATGCGGAAAAGCGAGATATGGCATATTTTACGGCAGATTCACCACTCGGTGCGTTCGATTCGATATTTCTCAAACATAAATTGAACGTGCGCAATTTAATCTTTGTTAATACATACGAAAGCGACAATGTCGAATTTAAGGCGGACATAAAAATATGCACCAACAAAAATCCCTCCATTTTGCTCGGCCTGTTGGACGACTTCTATTACAAATATATTAAACCGTTTCACACATTAGATGGGCGATACGATCAGTGCAACGATGAAAAAACTAGCAACCAAGGCAATACATTTACCTGGTACGGTGAACAAGACAAGACCAATGACACAAAATGGGAGCCCGATTTTCCCCCAGAGCAATCGCATCAGCAAGAACCCGAAGAGATTTTCATTCGACTTTAGTGAAAAAAATTATTCTTCTACCACCGGGAACTTGCATCGTATATTGTTGAAAATGAGAAATAGTTCTTTGGGTACGGCTGAACTTTTACTGGTCGGCAACACCAATCCTTGCCACACGTAGAACGTATGACCGGTTTTATTTTTCAATTTCTTATCACCCTTTGGCGGATCTCGTTCATCGACTAGCTTATAGCGAAATCCGTCGGTCCACAGTCGACTCGACTCCATTCGAAAAACATTACCCACGAAACTGACGGGGAGAATACTTAGGGCCAAGTAGCCGTCAAAAAGGAAAACGTGTCTTTTGATAACTTCGACAATCTCGACATTGTTGGGCGTTAATTGAATTCGAACGCTTTGTTTTGCGACCAAACACAATGGCAAGGGCCCTTTGGTCATTTTTTCGGAACCGAAATAGTACGCTGCGCGCGGTAAGCTTTCATTACCATCGATGAAAAACAATTTGGCTTTGAAACAATCGTGCTGAATTTGTGGCGGTAACGGTTCTTTGCCATTATAGCCGACACTTTTGACCATCAAAAAGGATTTGTGAAAACGCCGAATGTATTTGTAAATATCCTCGATGGTGTATTTCGTGTCGGTAGGTAGATTTGCTAACTTTGCATAGGAACTATCGTCGAAATTAATTTCGCTAAATTGATCTTGAACTAGAGCATTTTCAAATAGAGGAAAGTCCAAAACGGGCCTTTCAGCTATAAAATTGACACGTACGTATTTCGTATTGTTGTCGCGCAAACTAAGCTGTGTACAAATAAAGGGATCTTCACGTGGATGTGTACAATATAATAACTGGTTACCGTATCGTATTAAACCAAATTTAAAATGCCGATGCGGAAAGAAAACGTTTGTGGAACAAAGGTACATGTCCGGAAAACGATAACGCAACGCGTACAATTCATTTAGAGATGCACCTCGAGCGGTACAAATATTCAAATCGCGTATTACGGCAAAATGTAGTATTCGGGGACGTTGCGTTTCCAACTCGGTTGGGATATCCTCGGTCGACAGCTCGCCTCTTAAACGATAATTTATCATCTTGGTTTTTTCCGTATTCCCAGTACAGGGACGATCAATTCGTGCAACATACGGAAGTTTGGAATTATAAAAAGAACCCATCTTATATTTTCTTTTTGTCTATGACTCGTTTACCGTATCGATATAAGAAATTACAATGAACATAGTTTATATTCCGGCGACAGATCGCTTGGTAATTTTCGAGCACCTTTTTGCATTTGTCATATTAATCGTTTCGGTATGTACATATCCATTGGGCATTATTTCGACAAGCAACAAATTGGATAGGGCCCAAATTATGACCGCGCATAAAGCATTACTTTTTGTCGTAATCATATAAGAATGACTGAATTGCTTACATAATCAAGGTGCAAATTTTGCTGCATCCATACAACAGCCGCGATTTAACTTTAACAATCCGACAGAAAGTCCTAGAACAACCCGCACCGAGGGGGACGACAACGATCCAGATCAAGCTGCTCCATTTGTAGTAGCGGGAGAACATTTAAAGCATTTAATGACAACTGACATAAAGCAGTCCAAATTTCGAGCGGTCCCCATTTGTTTGTTTCAGCATATTGGACAATGCGGTGGCAATTTAATAGTAAATGGATTTTGTTCCCGTCACATTTTAGCGATATTTAACGGTACCATACAAACAAAGTACGCGCTTATATCGCGTAACGGTTCCCCAAAACTTGTATCTATGACGGGTTTAGTAAATCAGGACCCGCTGGTTTCGATCGATAATATAGCACCCCAAACTACTGCCATATTTCCGGTTTTTGAACTAATGAAAACCGAACCCGACCAAAAGGATTTCACATTCTATTCGAATCAACGCAAACCGCTCATTTTAGAACAACAGTGGCTGTACAAGATATACGTGGATAAACTATCACAAAGCGAACAAATCAGTTTGAATAATTGGAAAGAATACATGAGCGGTTTTGACTTTCCGAAAACCGGTTGGTATTTTCTGGGAGAACATTCTTTGGACCTAACCAAGTGTACGTTGGTAACGCAAGCCTTTTGTTCGCTGTTTCAACCGCAAGCAACCGAAATCGGTGGCATTACTCAGTGCACATTTAGCGGCATTGGCATTTACACCGATCATCATTTTGTACGAAACGATTCGTTATATTGGGAGGGAACTGATGCCGCTCGAAGGGCTATTGGGCCTTGGTTAATTGCTCCCGTTGTCGTGGCACAAAACATTCCATTGCGTACGGCCCCATTTTCTACGGAATTGCAATTTGCTATTAAATACAATCAACAACGCGTGTCATATTATTAAACCGTTTATTTATTGCCCAGCGAAATAACAAATTACAAAGCAATTAAAGTTTGACGGTGCAAAACGGTTGTCGGTACCCGCACAATTTACATAATTGAGCAGGTTATGGTTTGGCGCGCGTAAAAATGTTATCGGAATCGCACAAGAATGCAGGTTGAGAAACTTGTCATTAAATACAATAAAGAACGAGTGTTGGCCTATTACTAATCGTTTGTTTGTTTTGTATAATTAAGATACCAAATTGCAAGCCCAAGCTAAATTACCTAATTGAAAAGGTTACGGTTTGGCGCGCGTAAAAATGTTATTGGAGTCACACAAGAATGCAAGTTGATAACCTTGCAATTAAATACAATTAAAAAACGGGTGTTGGCGTATAACTAATCGTTTATTTTTTTCTAAGTAAGATAACAAATTACAAGCCCACACGCGTGAGATTAAAGTTTGGCGCGAGTAAAAATGATTTCTGTAATTGCACAAGGACGCAAGTCGATTGCTGCTGCCCTTTCACTGGCGTTAAACAACTGCAAATATTGTTCATCGGGCTCGATCGAGGACTGCACTTCTTTTCCATAATAAAAAACCTGTTCGGCGAGACAGCGCTGTTTCAGCACATATGCAAATGGTTCGACCCAACTATGTTTCGGAATTGCTTCACTGTCGCCACACACGAGTTGCCACATATACTGTAGATAATTTGCGGTAAATTGAGAACAGGAAATTATGTGTTTTTCACAGTCAAAGTCTTTAACCGTGACCACTTAAACTTGACTTAAATCGATCACTTTACCTTTCATATGAGCAACCAATACTTGACATTTTGTGCCTTCTTCTTCTCCGCTCTCGAGAGCATTGGTTACAAGTTCTTGATATTTTGCCGGTTTGCGTTTGAAATTAATTACAATTTGTACATAGAGCTCTTTCGGGTCCTGATCTAGGATGTAGTTAAAAATTGAAATCCACAAACTGTTCCGATCGGGTCGATTATAATAAACTTCGTAGTTGTGAAGTGTAGATGCCCGCCATACGGCCACGCACAGTGATCGAAAAATGTCCTTAATTACTCTAGGAGCGTTCTTTTCCATACCTTTAAGGGTAAATTTCGATTCACTATCAAATCGAATATATTTCTTTTTACCGATAACGATGCAAAGTGGAACGTCGCCTTCCTCTTCGAATATAATATGTTCGCGATTAAGAGCTCGCGTAATAGACTCGCAAAACTGCTTACTGGAAACATTTCTTTCGGTTGGCACATAGGTCATTATGCCATCTATGTCAATGTATATGGGCAACGAATCATAAAGTTCCTGGCTGTGTTTGCAAACCAAATAAGTTAATTCTCGACAATGCCACGTTATACTGGCAGCGGCACCGTACGATCGGTATAGAGCCTCTTCGGTGCCTAGATAGCCGTAAAGCGAATTGGCAGCCGTTTTCCATAGCAACTCGGTACTCTTCTCTTTGGTTTGCTTGTATTTTTTCCGTTGAGCTAGGAAAACTTTAAACAGTTCCTTGAGTGGCGTATATTTGAATTTTACAATGATCATGATTAGCGTATCGGGCTCAAAGGGGAATTTCGTCCAACGATACTTCTCGAAAATTTGGTATGCCCAAAAAAATACTCTGCAGTACGTTCTCATCATTGTACACTTTAAATGTTACCGAACTCGAGAAAATCTTTAGACGATCAAAGACGGCCACTATTTCGGATGCATACAGGTACATTATGTTTTCCATCGAAAGCAAATACGCGATACTGGTCGAAGGGTACATTGCTGCAAAATCGCCGCATTTCACGTTGCGCCATATGCCCGAGATGGCTCCGTTGGTAGCACCCTTGTATTTTTTAATTTTATCTTCAGCAGCGGCTCGATTTGCAGGCGACAAAATTAAGGCTTCAACTAGACGTTTTTCCGAATTGATTACCTTTGTATGAACGTCTTCCAAATCTTTAATGTTCTTCTCCCAAAATGTAACGGGGTTAATGTTGGGCTTGACAAAGTATTTTCGGTCAAAGAAAAACTTTTCGATTCCCTTGCTCATCAAGTATGTGGGGCCGCTGGTTACGGCACGGAAACCGTCGCAGCAAAAGTTTTCCTGATAGAGTAGCACATACTCGAGCGCATGAATCGATCTAGTCAATTTGTGCAAAAGTAAACAGTCGGTAATATTGTAATATAAAATGTACGCCAACGTGGGCACTCCGTCTGAAGATTTTTTACAAAAACTAAACAAATCGCATGGCTGCTTTCCAAAATCGTAATAAAGATGTCGTATTTGTACCGCGTCCATGTCTGCTTTACCTTCTTTCAGAAAATAGTTGGCAACGTAATTCAATTTGAAACTGTTTAAACTATTCTTGTACTTGCTATGAATTACTTCGAAAAAATCTAGGGAGAAACATTTTTTCTGGGGACCGTGAAAAAAGTCGTAAATCGCTTCGATTATCGTAATTGTGTGTGGCGATTTGTTTCGATGAAAAAACAAACGCGCCGCTGGATAATTGAAATCGAAATTGTTCATATTATAGCCCAGGTAAACGGTAGGTGTTGTAGAACGTTTGCTAACGGTAGCGACGAACTTTCCGTGCAACATGCGACCCACCAAATTCACAATCAGTTCATATTCATCAGAAAACCAATCTATAAAAACTGTGGCTTCCGGTCGATCTTGGTTTAACGATCGATAGTAAGTGACAAATTCACTAGTCCATTCTTTTGTCGGCGTAAAATTTTCCGGAACTAATACTAGAAGAAAAACCGAAAAAGTTCTTCGATATTCGACCGAGACACATACCGACGAAATTTTTTCCTTCGGAAATTGATAGAGCGAATCGCAGACCGCCTCAATGTCCCAACTGACCAAAGCAAATTCATCAAACACGTTCGATGGTAATTTTTCAAGTTTAATTTCCTCAGGCGTAGCATTGCGAATATCTGACGATGTTGCATAGAACCAAGTTCCCAAGGATATTTTCACTTTTTTCTTTAACCACATTTCAAAATAGAGCCGCTGATGTGAGTCCACGTCGATTAAGTGAAAATCTGTTCGAGATGCCACATTTCGTCTTAAATAGGCCATCAATTCTGCATAGTCTTTGTGACAAATTGTATCGATCTTCCACAATGGCCACTGCGGTAAACATTCACTTTCATTGACGACGTAATTAACGAAATTTCCATTGATTGTTTTGTATCGTTCCTCTTCATTGTCCGCCGAGCCCGTTACGGCCGATATAAGTAAATCGGGAAATAACGGTTCAATGTAGTTGATTGGAAATTCTCGTTGACAAGTTAGGAAAATTTGATTGTCCCAAGTGATCGATTGATGTTGTAGTTCAAAGTGATTTTTGTTGATATCTTTTTTCACCAGTCCATAGACGACCATAATGTGTGAACCCTCATCGCCGCCGTTGTCGTTTTCAAAACGAACTTGGAAAGGGAAAATAAACGTTCCACGAATCGACATGACGGCACAAGTTGTCTACTTTGACGAAACGGAGATTTTTCACCGAGCCGAACTAGCCAAGTTGAATTTTCTGGAACAAGCCAACTTTAAACTATTAGTAGACGGTGATGTGAGCGTAAAAGAATTTGTTTGTAAGTGCACTCATTTAAATAAATGAATAGCGTTTATATGGTCGTTTTAATAGTGTTTGTTATTTTGCTACCATTACCCTTTGCACACGATACGTTAAATCGCCTGAAAAAAATTCAATATAGTCCGATGCAAGTAACCGTCTACGAACAAGGACAATCACGACTTGCCATTGTCGAACCGTTCGGTTGGACGTTTCTTAATTTGGACGCGACAATTTACATATTTGAACAGGCGCCCGGTCGTTGTAAACCCAATCAAAGCGGCGTAATTATATTAACGCCAGATATGGGTTACGATTCTCCGCACGTATCCTATCAATGTTATAATACAACGGTCGCATCGCTTTGTTCGATATTTAAAGAAAGCGTTCACGAAACGGTGCCTATAACATTGCCTTTGCCGTCGTTTACCATAATTGATGCAATCAATTTTCTACTTAAAACGGGATTATTCAAAGGTACTTAATTTTTCTCGGTCTAGTCTTGGTTCAGTATGTTACGACTTGTTTGATTATTGCTTCGACGGCCTTGTTACTAGTTAAAGTTTTCACTGCGTCCGGCACTGGCTCGGTAATATTAAATGTTACTTCCTCGGAATTTTCTAGTGGTATCTTTACGTTGAACCATGCACCACGATAATCTGTATTACGGGCCGTAACAAAATGACTTTTGTCCGGATCAATGGGTGTGAAGAGTATTCTATTGAAATCTATGAACGGGTCCCAACTTAAATCTACTTGTTCTAGTCGTTCGAGATTAATGGAATAATTATTCACCGTTTTACCGGTGGGTAGTGCACCTAATTGCTTTGCCCGTTGAAGAATTCCTACACTGTAGGTGCTGCTACGACCTTTGGGAGGTTCAAGGTGGAAACTAGTACTCGGTTCGGAATGAATTTGAATTTGTTGGATTTGATCTTGTTGTTTTCTTTGTTTTTCCAGTCTCCGCCTTTTGGCCTCAACAAGTCGGCTGGTCTGAGCCGGTCTGCTTGTCTCGGAATTTTCGGTTATTTCTTCTTCGCTTGTTTCGGTTTCTGTTTCTGTTTCGGATTCCATGTCCGTAAAATTGATTGGATGTTGAAGTAATTGGGCAATTTGCGTTCGTTTTAACTTTCGCAACTTTCTAGGATCGTTAAAACGTAATGGCATTAGGTTGGACGTCGTTTCGCGTGTTACAGACTGAATATTATCAAACGAACAAACGTTCGGTCCCTGTTCCGCTTGCGAACGAACCTGGACGCTAAAGTTTCCACCCGCTATTTTTGGATCGTTTTCCGTTTCGATTGGATCGGTAAAGCTCGTTTGAAATTCAGGTTCAATTAAGTTTACCGGCGGTACAGGAAACTCCTCAACGGCCACTATATGACTTTCTTTATAAAAATTCATTTGTGAACCGATTTTCAAGGAAACGGGATACACGATGTTTGCAAAGCTCGGGTTTACTTCGATAGAACAATTTTGCTTTGAAACACCCCGGATAAATTCGTGCCCCTTTGGAACGCGTAATCCATTGTCGGTAAACGAATGTGGTCTATACTGCCGTCATAACGAAGATGGCAGTAAGTATATATGGGTTCCCATATATACTTACTGCCCTCTTCGTTATGACGGCAGTATAGTACATGTCATTTTTTATCACTGCCGCTTGAGACAAATTTGCGTCGCCCATCTTATTATAAGATGATGCATATTCTCGATTGGAATGCAACTTTGAACGGGACAACACCATACTGTGTGTTTCCCACACCCTGTTTGGATTGCAAATTAGGTGCTACGGAAATTGTCAATTACGAACAACTATTTCAAGCGATATTAGAACTTTCCGAGCGAGGAGATTATTGGGACGTGGAAGACTTGGGTCGTTTTCTTTCGCAAACTAGCTTACACCATCCCGAATTTCTCGACCTTCAAATTCCGGATCGTACAGAATACGAGGATAAGAATATCGTAATTACCGGCTCGGTAAGTGAACACGCCGAGGAGGAGAACAGTACGGGTCCAATTTATTATGAATTTCCCCAACAAAGCACCGTGGATTCCATTAATAATACGGCCAGTTTTGATGGTGTTATATTTGCACCTCAACACAATACCCACATAAGGACGCCCGATATATATCCCAAATTTCACAGTATAGTGTGGACGAAAATAATATACATTCGGTACCTTCGCTCGCTAAACAACAGTGAAAATATGCATTTAATTAGGTTCAAGCTCGATTGATTGTAATAGTAAGATGGAATTTCTTTCGTCGGCAGTATTTGACTCGTTTATTGACTACGTTCAATTGGGATTTAAAGTGGCACAAGAGAGCTCCTCAATGACCGAAAATGAAATGAAATTTGTACAGAAATTATTTACGGGAACTTTGGAAGAGACAATTAACGCCGCCTATTCCCTATCGAACTACATATCATTACAAACGATCGTCCAATTAAAGTCTAATTTTAAATTGACCAACCCGTCTGGTAAATTGGGAACCTTACACGTGAATATCTCTCAGAATTGGTCCAAAGTACAAAGAGCTCGGAAACGTCTCTGTATTGCCGATTTAAAAAATCGACCACGTATTAAACGTAAAATTGAATGCCAATTGAATAATCAAACGCATCGTCAATTACAGTACGATCCAAATGAGATGTTCGCCTTGGCCCAGGCTAAGTGCGATGTGGTTGTTATTGTTTAAGTATGCAAGAATATTCAATACCGTTTTTGATGTCTATGTATAATAAACCGCCCGAATACAAGACCTTTGAATTGCGCAAATTGTATGTGAATTTAGGCCTCTCGTATTCGTCATTACAACACTGGTCATTATTTTCGTTATGCTATTTCTATATCGTCTAAAACGTCCCTATTCGAACTGAATGAGACATTGAACTATTTCCAAAACTATCGGAAATTGCACGTAACTTGGCCGCACAAGTTTACCGAAATTGAAACCGTGTAATTTTTTTAGTCTAATAGTAAAACAAAGAAGAAACATGAGCCAGTCGCCGGGCAGAAATTTTATCGGAGATATGGTGCATAAGATGGGTGGTTATCTTCCGGGATATTCGCGTGACGCAACGACGTCCAGCGTGAGCGAGCCCGTCAAACAGACAACAATTGAAACGAGCCGAACGAAAGACATTGCGCGTTCGAGTGAACGTCTTATCATTTATGACACTCCATCGAATAGGCCACCGGAATTCAAGGTGCAGAGCCGTCATAGTCCCGAAAAAATGTCCAAAGACAAACCCAAGAAAAAAGACCTGAAGAAACCCACTTCCGGCAAAAGTTCCACTCGTTCTTTAAAACAAAAAAAGCAGCCTGGTGAAAAAACCAAAGAATGTACCACTTTAGAGTATCGTTACGAGGGTTCTTGTCATCCTTCACGTGGTAAGGTTATAAGCGACTGGGCTGTTCCGTTATTTAAACCGCAAATGAAGAAGGGTAGATATTTAAAATTGACATCGACTGCGCGTGTCTTGAGTCGACTAGCTTCATATTCGCTTCAAAAATATGCCGAGTCCAACAATAATCCCTCGTTATTGGTGACACTAAGGGCTGCAGCTAAAATTATATTACACGTACTGGCACACACCTCCGAGAAAAAGAATAAACAACCAAAGGAAGACCTCCACCTTAACGATTTTCCTCCTAAGATGGCAATGGCGCTTAAGAATATAAAAGAGCCGGACAACCCTACTGACGAAATAAAAAAGTTAATGAATTTTACGGGAGTAAAAATACGTAACGAATTGTTACGTATGACAGAAGTAGATTAGACAAATTATTCATGGAAGTACGTATCGGACGCAATTCTTCCACCCGTCGTAGTAGTTGTCGTTTGGTGAATTCCTTTGCCAAATTACTCGCCATTAGTAAACGATACAAGTTTGTTTCGATTATAAACAAAGCCACGTTTCAATATTTCGGTTGGATTGATGTCGACTGTATACGTTGTAAGGAAAATAAAAAACCTTGTCCGCGAAAAGTGACCATTCCAAGTCGAATAATTAATTTTTTTGCAAGGCGGCAGGGTTGTATAATTCGCGGAAAATCGTGCGGTTTTCACGCTCTTTACGAATTAACTTCGGCAGAAACTTTAAATCGATCGTGGATGAAATTGGAACGTTTGACTCTACCGAATCGTTTTCAAATCGATCGTAATTGCGAATGCGTAGCCGTGCCCGGTTGCTGGGGATATAAGAGTGGTGCAAAAAAAGGACTTGCCATACTAAAAAGATTGTGGCACCTTGAAACACAACATGAATGCCAACCAATTGAAATCTAGACGATTTTACGACCTCGAATGCGATTTTTTTGAAGATGATTTGAACGACCCAAACGAAAATGGTAAATTTGCTACGAAAAGCGATACAATTAGTACCAAAGGAACTAAACGAGCGCTGAGTGACGACGGCGATCTGCAAAAGGTAGAAGAGAAAAAAACAAAAGCACGCCTGTACACTATAGCTTCCGAAATTTCAACTCGAACGCCAAAAATATCAAAGCGTACCATCTCTCCCGTTTCTTGGAATCGTAGTAATTCTTTCTCCGATAACGAGGACGATGAGTCTATTGCAGACGACGAGTTGCTGGAAAAACAGCAAGTAAATCAGGACTTGGAAAGATATTTATTGGACAACGTGCGGATAGAAATCGATTTGAATTTCAAATTAGCCAAAAGCCGTTCAAGGCCCATAAGAGTCAGGAGAAAATCAACAACGTTTGGTCGGTAAAAATTCCCGAAGGTGATGAGGAACTGATGACACAAATCGATCAAAATTATAAATCCTATATCGATCAAACGCGCCGAATGTTCAAGAACTCTGTAGTAGTTTGGGACTGTTCAATACATCCAGATCATTATTGGCGGCATTTCATACAAATAGTGAATTTTAGTACCACATTAAGTTTGGTTCAACTTCAAAACTACATTTTAACGCAATACACTAATGACGAGCTGATTCAATACATACTTTGGATCAATTCGCATATTGTTTCTCCCATCGAAACCAGTTCGGATGAAATTCAACGAAACGATGATCCGGCTAATGAGTTTCAGTTGAATTATTCGCCCGATGAAAATGTGGAATTGGAATTGGAAGCTCATTACATTCTGAAATATTATTATGACAAACCAACTGTCGTTGCTCAAATCAGTCGACAATTACGTTTCTGTACTTGGTGGTACTTTGTTTTTGGAAAGGAAAACCTTAGATCACTGCGCCGATCCGTTAATTAAATTTAATCGAGTAATGAGTGTGCTATATCATTCCGGTAGTTCCAGAGAGGAAAAATCTTCATGGTATGGTAAATCCGACCTAATCAAATCGCAAAACAATGCCGCTCAAACGAAAGAGGTCTCGAAAATATTAGGCTGTACAATGTCACCCAAACTATTGTCCAAGAACCTGATTAAGAATGTTAAAGGTTCGGAATTCGGAAAGACTTACGAAAACTACATCTCAGTATTTACGAATTACCTAGACGTGGTCAATAAATTTTTTTGGTGTTCTCAAGCCAAACGTCATTTTAACAACGGCATCTATGTTCCCAGTGCGATCAATTTGAATCGAATATTTGCTCAGATAGGAATAAATCGGAAAAAGATTGACATAGTATTAAACGACGTGCGAGGAAGTAAAAGTGCAATCGTAAACAAATTTGTTGCGTGGAAACGTGACTCGGTGTTTGACGAAAACTTACAAAACGTCATGCTGGACATATTCGAACGTAATCAACCTTGCCTGGATACAGATTTTGCACGAGAAAATGCATCAAGTTTGGACAATCGTTTATTTGACACATTTCCCCGAGAATTGGAAATATTGAGTGGCTTTATTGTTGAATCTATGATACCGTTCGTGAAACAATTATATTCTACTTTAATACCGTCCGCGCTGTTGTATAATCCGTTGGCCGAAGGTAACCATTCTTTGATTTTGAACAAAATCAATACGATCGACGAGAGCAAGGAACCAATTTTTGAATACGTCGAAGCAACCGATAACGAAATACTCCTACGATCGCATTTACATTCCATCGAAACTTACATTCAGCGATTTTCACGTGATGTGCAAAAAATTAAAACGGGAACAATGCCTAAAGCTATTAGATCATCCTTTGATTCTTAAAACGTACAATGTAATTTTGAGCATTGCGGTACAATACGGTCAGACATTTCTGACAAATTTTTTCGTTTATTATTTTGGTGAAAAGCGCGTGGGCAAAGGGCACGGTATTTACAAGAGTTATTTTTCCCCGAGTTTTCGCCGGTCAACGAAAGTTTCGAAAAGGAGAATGTTCTTCTATCGTCGTCAACGTCGTCCTCTACAGATCAAAACACTGCCGTCCTTTCCTATTTACTAGCTCAAATGTCATCGTTCAACGAAGACGCAAACGCCGAAGACGATGAACAACAAACCGAGGAATTGGAAGAGCCGGTGTCGTTAACTTTACTGGAAACCTATTCGGAATATTTAGAAGCCGACCGTGGTAGTCAATCTATCGAAATGCGGCGTTATACGTTTCTCAAATTTAAACGGGCCGAGGGAAATTTAATATCTGTAGACGGTCTCGATCGACAGTTGTTAATTTTCTTGGTCCGAAACGTATTACTATTATTACGTAATTCATCCGACGGTGACACAATGACGTTGGGACAAGAGGGATCGATTTTGGCTTTACGACGTGCTCGCTTGTCTATTTTACACGACCTGAGACAGAGAGAACCCTTCAACCGGGCATCGTGTTTCAGTCACAAGATTTGACCAATACTTCTATCAAATTCATCTTGTCCAAGTGTAAAGAAATCTTAGGTTTGTGCCCGCCAAATTCCATTTATCCTCTGTCTCCTGTTTTGGTTTGTAATGATCCCGAACGGCTTTGGAACGCGATCGAAGAAGATCTCAAGTCAGTGGCGGCGGCCGCAATATTTCTCTACCCGTATTGTTTTGACAATCCCGAGATATTGGACTTTTTACTGAAATATCTTAAAGGCCACGAGATTCCGGGCCAATGGCATAAAAAAGTCCTCATATTGTACGGCAACAGCGATAGTGGTAAAACCTTTTTTCTCAACTTGCTACGAACCGTATTTAAAACGGGCGATAATTATGTAATTTCTTGCGGATCCTTATCTAAAGCGTCGAGCGATTTAAATCAGATTATCAACCCGTTTGCGGAAAATTTAATGTTGATCAGCGAGGAACCGAAAACCATGGACGTTTCAACGTTAAAACAAATGATTAGTGAAGGTCCAATAGAATCACGACAAATGTTTAGCGATAATTACATTTCGAAATTTGCCAACGCCAAACTTTGGTGTTCGTCAAACACGGTGCCTATTATTTACAATTGCGACCAAGGTGCCGACACCCGATTTTTAGTTTTACATTTCAAACATAAATTTCTACAACTGGGAAAACTTGGTCAAGTTTCAATTGATGCCGTAGCCCCGCCCGAAATCGCCTTACAAATAACTCGTCAACGGTACATTAGAGGTGTTGACGACTGTGCAATTATCAAGGGCTTTTACTTGCTACGTCGAACCTATCTACTTAATTTGGCCACCGCAGAGGATGGTGGCATTATTCACATGTTAATTCCGAAAATGACGGAACAAGAAACTACCCGGATACTGCGTCAAATGGATCACTACTTGCAATTTAAAAATGACATTGAAATTATCGAAGATTCGACCCAACCCAACCAGTAAACTAAGGGGAATAATAAAAGTTTGGCTTAAAAATAACAACTTTACCTCTACCAATTTGACTACAACGATCAATACGTTTCTTAACCGATTTCGAGAAGAATATTCTCATTTATTAATGGGCGAGGGAAACGAAAACTACCATTGTTTAATTGAAATGTGTGGAAAAAAAATGTAACTCTCAACGAGCCATCTCACGCATTATGTATTGAAACTTTTAACCATCTTTAACAAGTCGTTGACTAGAATTGTTAAATTTCGATCTGTATTCTTGTAAATTCTAGCTATATTGGTAAGATGACTTATGAGCGTTTTACTTTGCTCTTTAATATTATCAATTTGACTGACAGTGAACGATTTGTCGATGTAAGTTTACGTATTTCGCCCCGCGCTTGATCTAATTCCGTAGTAGATTTTTGGAGCGTTGTGATAATGTACAGTATATTTTGTTTCTTGTAACGATGGTAACAGAATAATACATAGTTGAAGAAGTTGTTACTCGTAAGTCGACGTATTATACAAAAATTTGCCTTGTTCGTCTTATTTAAAGTATAAAATAAAAATAACTTCTCAAAAATTACGCTCCATATACTGGGCAGTACGTATTTTGTTAGAGGGTGCATATCTTCAGTTGGAATTATAGGGCTTCCCTTGTTTATTAAGTAATTTAGGAGTTTATAAGTGGTCTTTGCATCGCAGTTGCCTTCTTCTGGAAACGTATCTAAGTATTGGTTAATTTCAGGTATTCTTTCGATCTGGATTTCAGAGATCTTAGTTTTTGATGCTGGAAAGAATAGAAGAAGAATCCTAGAAGAATATCTTCTTCATAGGGTGTTTTGAAGTTTCCTTGCAGGATATTCGGACAATGGTAATGTTTACTGTCGGTACACAAGCCATTTAGAGGTTTGATTAAAATTGTACAATATCTTTAAAGAGCGTGAAAAAATTCCTAATACTTAATTGCTACATTGTGCAAGTAGTTATCTTATAGGCACACAAACTCAAATCAAAATCCAAAAATCATTCCCAAAGGAGCTTCCCAAATGAGCTTTCAAAACCATTCCCAATCCCCCCACTCCCTACCAAATCCACCCACTCTTCACACTACCAATTCCACCCACTTTTCTCCCTACCAAATCCATCTGCTCCCTACCAAATCCCCCCCACTCTTCACCCTAGCAAATCCCCCTACTCCCTACCAAATCCACCCACTCTTCACACTACCAAATCCCCCTACTCCCTACCAAATCCACCCACTCTTCACACTACCTTATATAAATTAAAGCTATAATAAAACAAAATTCACAACAATGTCTTTGGCAGTACAAATATGGTCACTATCCCTGGATAGTATCCAAACCACACCAGATATGGATCCAAAAGTAAATCCCCCCACTCCCTACCAAATCCCCCTACTCCCTACCAAATCCTACCACTCTTATATCAAATCCAGCTCCAAAGGAGCTTTCAAAACCATTCCTCCTACCAGCTTTTCCCCACACCGCTTTTATTGCTATAAATTCTCAATATTTACAGTATTTAACACAATTCACAACGATGTCTGTAGCAGTCCCTATTGATTATTCATTGAACAAGAACTAACTATTAATAATGGCATGTCCAACAGCTAGTATAAGGCTTTTGCATATGCAAGGAAAAAACAGTTGATTTACTACCCACCAGTAGCTCAAGAAATATGCTTATTATTTTTAATGTCCTCGAATAATAAAAACATACAATTTAAACTCTATTTTATCGTTTTTAATGTCACCTGTATAATAAAAACAATTTAAGTACACGCTGTATTTTTATTAAGTTCTCAATGCCCCCCCGTATATGCAATTTAATATAGAGAAGCTCATTTCTCACGTTTTCCAGCGTTCAACGAACGCCTTTCACCTGGCTTTGTTTAAGTAAGTACCCCGCATTATAAAAATGATCAGATGGACGTGCCTATTTCCATACATTTTTGCAGTCTGCCCTATGCGGGATATTTTTAACAGACTTAGATACTGTCATAACTAGAAAAGTATCAGCAGATGCAGGAATTTTTATTTTACAAAGGCAATTACCCTGCATTATAAAAATTTCCGTACATTTTTTGCAGTCCGCTCTATGAGGGACATTTTTAAGAGATTGTAATAAATGACTTAAGCGGGCCCGCCGTAACTAGAAAAGTATAATTAGATTTAGAAATTTAGACTACAGCTTTATAATGAATTTTAACTTTGAAAACACTACAATTTTCCACAATAAATCTAAGTCACTTTAGCATTAGCACGTTGCAATGGATTTCTCACATTCAAACTGTATTTTAAAATCAATTTAGGAAACCACGTTCTTTACACGGATTTATAATATATCGGCTCGTAACTGAACTTCACGCTCGGAGTCTAAAAATACTTTATGAAGGTCTGTGAATCTGACGTCGAAACCAGTTAAGAAATAATTATAGCCCAGATGTAGGCGGGTTGTTGCGAGAAAAGAATATAATTATGGTTTAATATTAAATTCTCACACGGAATAATAAAAGATTGTTACCGTTATTTTATTTCACAGAATAAGGAATTTAATATTAATAATTAGTAATTATAAGGAATGAAACAAAGGAGCGGAAATCTCTTCCTGCACGATCAGAAATATACTGCTGTCACAACTAATTTTAGTAAGCCGGAAAACCGTTTTTACCCTAAATCTAAACGGTTTAACTCTAATTTACTCTAATAAATTAATTCTTTCCTTTATGCAAAGTGAGATCAATAACTACAAATTTGTCGAAACAGTAACTTTTTTATGAAATATATGATGTTTAGAAAAAGAAAAGTTGGCGTTAGTAGTGGGACTACGTCCATCAGCGGTTCCCACTTATGACCTTGACCTTGACCTTGAGTAACTTTTAATAGTAGAAGCACTAGTATGTGGTGCTGACTCCCCTCCCTCCCCCACCCCTCCCCCCACCTCCCCTAACCGCTCATAATATGACCTTGACTTTTAATATATAAAAGGAGGGAATAAAGCTTGTGATTTTAGAGAAGCACTATGAAGAAGGTTACATTTAACGAAAATATGAATAAAATCCATGTATTGGTTGCATGGAAATTTGCATACACACAAGCAAGGATTAGTAACTACGAGCAGTACGTATTGGATCGCTACCGTTTTCAAAATAGACTTCAATATGCTGAGAAGCTCCTAAAGGATGTTTTGCATGAAAATTTTAGAAACAAAATTTACGAAAATCGTTTTAAATAATTTTTGAGTACGACCAATTCAAGGTCATATCCTCCCACCTCACCCATGGGGCTTGACTTGAGTGGGGAATATCTATAAATGTATACGCACACGGTTTCTGAAACATTAGTTGCTAGAAATATGATTCAAAAACGAAAGCTGGTTGGTGGCAGAAAATCGGTGAAAAAACTTAAACAAGAAGACAGAAGCAGATGCCCTGTTTGTTTATATTCCATGAGAAGAGAAGAAATTTGCACACCAAATTCGTGCACACACAAATTTTGTATAAAGTGTTTAACAGAGTGGTCGAAAACCAACGCACATTGTCCTCTTTGCAGAAGATTCTATTTCTCAATTGTTTTAAAAGAGACTAAGGAAAAGATTCTTGTGAAGAAAAATGACAGTACTGATCAAGCTCTAGTGATATTGTTGTACATAAGTGACATGATGAGAAGTAAATAAAACCATGTTGTTAAATATAAAGTTTTTTTATTTTTATTATATTACATCTTTTTTAATATCCAAGAATTGTGTGATTTGTCCATTCCCAGCCATTTAACATACACTTTATTTCCCTTTCTTCTTAGCACCTTTTCCACGAGATACACGTTTGAATGTTTGACTTTCTGCAACTCCGGTTCATAAAAACTACCTAAAATTAGTTCATTTTTGTCGTCTGTCAGCAGATATGTTCTTGGATTGGTTAATTTAATTTCTTTAATTTGAAAGATTTCATTTGACCAATTTGGTGTATATCCCTTTTGGAAAGCCTCCCTGTATTTACTTATTCGAACAAAATCCCCTTGTTTAAATTTTGATTTTCTGGGGTCAATTGTCTTTATATTATTATAAGCTGATTTTAGAACATCTTTTTCATTTTCTTCATTTATATCTATAGGTTTTAATCCTGTTGTTCTATGTTTAGTCGTATTATACTTAAAAACAATATTATTTAAGATATCCAACCATTTATAATTTCCTTGCAAGCTAAACTGTTTCCACATGAGAGTTTTTAAAGTTCTGTTGACCCTTTCAACAATACTTGCTTTCACTGTGGAAAATGTACTGTAGTGATTAATGTTATATGTTTCCATTAATTTATTAAAGTTTTTGTTGAAAAATTCTCTTCCTTGATCTGTATGTATGTTAGTTGGAGGCGTTTTCGCAAGCTTTAAAATTTTTTCCATAGCTAAAGTTACTTCCTCAGCAGTTTTTCTTTTAACAGGTTGAACCCAAACATATTTGGAAAATGTGTTTATAACAACTAAAATATATCTATATCCTTTATTTAGTTTTGCATAAGGTATCATTTCCACCAAATCTGCTTGCCATAAATCGTTTAAATTTTTAATAATAACCCGTCGTCGTCTAAAATTTTTTCTAGCAGGTTTATGTAACTCGTTGACTAGATCTTCCTTGATGTTGGTTTGTTTACTCATGACTTCTAAATGTTTAGTTTGTTACTTCTACAGGACATTTTATTAACAATTCGCCATAAAAATCTTCTAAATGACTACCGTCAGGACGATGAAAAGACAGAACATCTCCTTTCTTTAACCGAATACCTACAGGGTCAGTGATCTTTTTTCCATTAATTTTTAAGAAAACATATTTTTTTGGATACTCTGCCCCAATTATAGTAGCAGATTCCATAGGAAAAACATATGTAATTCGTTTGTCTTGTAATAAATGGCAAACTCTATCGGATAGAGAGTAAATTCCCATGAAGGGTAACACCAAATTATACCAAAGTTTAACTGCACTAAGGTCAACAACTTTTATAATGTTATGTTCTTCAGATGAAAATTTATTATCCTTGCCAAAGATGTGGGAACCAAACTTGTCAATAGACATGGTTGTTGCCAGCGGTAGAATAAGGAATAAACATGTGAGAATTAGTATTTATTTAATTATTTTTGCTTCTCATAGTTCTCCTAAAATCGATATTATTTCATTTTGATGACCAGTATGTCCTGCCATTTGCGATGACATCAACAATTTCAATCTATCTATGATTTCGTTTGGATCGTCTGCACGATAACCTGTCTCTGTTGTGCTTCCACGTTTTAATATACCTTTTTGTAATAAGTAAGGTTTAACTATTGTCAAGTATTTAATGTCGGTCGAACCTTGAATTTGACTATTAGGATCAAAATTTCGTCTATATGCATTTGTCCTATTCAAAACATCCATATAATTTTCCATATCATTTGATGTATGACCAACAGGTTCTTTTTTAAAAAGAAGCTCATACAATCCAGGTGTTCCCTCATACAACTCCTTCAACTTTAAAATCTTTTCCTATGAAATCCACCACAGAATTAGCAATCTTATATTTATCTGCATCAACATCATGGCTAAACCCATATTTGTTATCAAATTTACCTTCCGTGTCTTTTATTAGCCCATCCACGAAAGGTCTTAGAAGTGAATGATATGCTTCCAAATATTCTTCATAAGCAGGTGTTCTTGTTAATTCTAAAACATCTTGTCGCAATTCACCTATAGTTGGTTCAATTGTTGTTTCAGGGCTTGATTCTCCTGACTGTTGCGAATTTTCCCCAAATACTTCATCATCTCCTAAAAGTGAGGGCATGTGCGTTGAAAGATATTTACTATATGCATTTGATTTCCTTCTCTGGCGTAGGAAATTGAAATTTTGGGGTCGAAACTAATTGTGGTGAATATACTTCTTTTTTAATGAACGGTTCTGTTTTAATTGTCTGAATTAACTCATGCAAAGGTTGAGTTATTGGTTTAAATTCTTTTTCCATACGAATTTCTTTATCAGATAAATCTGATTTTAAAGCTTTATACTTTTGTCTAACAGCTTGTCTAGTTTTTACCAACTCTTTCGCCGTTTTTTCATCCATCTTTACAAAAGGTAGGTTGTATACTAGAAAATTATCGTTTTGTCAGAGAGTTATATAGTGGAAATAAAATTATCAAATCCTTTTCTGTAGCGACCAACATTTAATTCACAGTCTTTATCAATAACGACAAAGTCATATTTATGTTTCCAACACATTGAACACAAGTTTTTAAACTCTTGAAAGCTCATGTCACCATTTACATGATCATCATATATATGTTTCAAGTTTGTAGCATCCTGTTGAAAAATTACCAAGAGGTTTGCATTATCACGTATAAGTTGTTTAGGGATTGATGAATATGTTTGACACAAATAAAAACAATCTGTATTTTCATGACGTCCAAAACAAAAATAATCCCTCATAAGACTTTGATCAGCGCATACTATATCATCAAATATAATCAGTGAGTTTGGTTTTATTTCAGTGGGTGAAACAATATCCTCAGCGTTCGATGATTCAAAATAACCAATAAACTTTAGTGGGGCAAAAAGCCTTTTTAGATATTCATATTTTGATTGATATAAGGATTTTGAGTACACATATATATTTTCAAATCTTAATCCATTAGCGTGTGTTATAAGAGAAATCATAACATTTGTCTTCCCACAACCCGATGGTCCTACTATTAAACATCTTTTACAGTTTCCACCAAATAATTGTCCATGTTTTCGATAATTATCATGACATAAATCAAAATTTTTTATCGGTAAAGAAAAATCTTGTTTTTTGATCTTCATTGTTTGAACATCGCTATTTAAGTACGGTTATTTGCGTTTTAAAATCATTTATATATAATGATTAGACATAATAATGTCATTCACTGTGTGGAAGGACAGAGAACAGGTAGTGGTTTATTAAATACTCTTATTAATAAATTACCAGTAGAGCTCCATATTCCTTCTTATAACTTTTGTGGACCTGGTACAAAGTTAAATAAAAGGCTTGCTCGAGGTGATAAGGGAATTAATTTATTAGACGAAGCTTGCAAAGAGCACGATATAGCATATTCGGAATATTCCGATTTAAAAAACAGAAACGAGGCAGATAAAGTATTAGCTAAAAAGGCATTTAATAGATTCAAAGCTTCTGATTCAAATCTAGGCGAAAAACTGTCATCCTTGGCTGTGACCGGAATCATGAAAGCAAAAACAAAACTCGGCATGGGAATAAGAAAACGGAAACAAAAACGCAAGAAAGGAGGTCAAATATCTTTTAACCAAGTCGTAAGAAAAGCACGTAAAGAGCTAGCTGGGAAAAAATTTGCTAATATAAGAAACGCTACCGGCACTGCTTTGTCATCAATTAAAAAATTAAAAATAAAAGAACCTAAACAAAGAATTATTCCAATTCCAAAAACTGGTGGAATTTTACCTTTAATACCTATTTTTGCTGGTTTATCTGCTCTAGGAGCCCTAAGCGGGGGCGCTGCTGGCATTGCCCAGGCAGTAAATTCCACCAAAAATGCACAAAAGAAGTTAGAAGAGCAAACAAGACACAACAAAGAAATGGAAAAAATATCAATTGGAAAAGGTCTGTATTTAAAATCATATAAGAAAGGGTGTGGTCTATATTTAAAACCATATTCAAAAAACTGTTAAATTTGCTACCTCGCCGACCTTTGACAAATATAGATTTATTAAAGTATGCGAAAATATTAAAGTTGCTACATTTTAGAGGTGTCTTTATGAGAAACAAGTTACCCAAAAAAATAAAAAAATATGAAACAGGTATTATAAATTTAGATGACGATATGGGGGAAGGCACTCACTGGACAGCGTATGTTAAAAATAATAATAACATAATTTACTTTGATAGTTTTGGCAATCTACGACCACCAAATGAAGTTATAACTTATTTCTATAGCGATGGTAGCAACAACAATATTAAATATAACTATGATAAATATCAATCTTTTAATACCTCAACTTGTGGACAGTTATCCTTACAGTTTATTTATAATAATACGTAATTGTGTTTCCATTTTATTCTTATTACGACCATCATGTCGTTTACTATAGCTCTTTCCGCAAATTCAGCTATACTTCAAGCAGATTTCCATCCACCTATTTACTTAGATCCTAACACTGCCTACGTTGTCGGACTTACCAACTTTGAAACTTTTAATGCAATACCAAATATTGATAAAAGTAATAATAAAGTATATTTTGGAAAAAATAATGAATTTTTAACAATTCCTACGGGAAGTTATGAAATGGACGATGTTAATAAATATTTACAGAGTGAATTTCAAAAAAGAAATATTTCGTTTCACCTCTATGCAAATAACAACACATTAAAATCAACAATAAAATCTACTACAGATATTATTTTTAAAGATGGAACAATAGGAAAACTTTTGGGTTTTAATAAGGGCATTGTATCTGGTGATGGAGTTCCAAGAACATCGCAAAATCCAGCAGAGATTATAAAAGTTAATTCTCTATGCATAGACTGCAGTATCGCAGAAGGTTCCTATCTGAACGGAAAGCCAGTACACATTATTCATCAGTTTTTCCCTAATGTTAGCCCTGGATTTAAAATAATAGAAAGTCCTCAAAATATTATTTATTTTCCTGTTACAGTAAAAGTTATAGATAAAATAACAATAAAGGTAATAGACCAAGATTTAAATATTGTTGATTTTCGAAACGAAACTGTAACAATAAGGTTGCATATAAAAGAAGTATAATGGTTATCCTTTATAATAGAAAAACCTCCAATTTACCCACAAAAATTAATAAAAACTATAAGAAGACTAAACACCGTAAACCAAAGATTAGTAGAAAGAGAAACACACAAGGGATAACACCTGAAAATATAAGCTTTTTGAAATCTCTAGGTTTAAAGGTTTTAGTATAATGGATATCCTTAACGTAGCAGAAGGTCTTTTCATAGATAATTCAATTGTGCATTCCGAAGTTCATGGTTATGAACCATACCTACCTACTAAATTGGGAAATAATGATGAAATTATAATACCTGTTCATCCTTTTGCTTTAAAATGCTGCTCACGTTAGCTGAGTTAAATTACTTTGAAAAAGTTCGACTGTCGTTTTCGAATTTTTCGCGTTGCATCTTTTTTCCGTTGTGTTTCAAATGCCGTTCACGTTAGTTCGGTCAAATCGGTTAGCTTACTGCACCAATGTGAGAATTTTTGCGTAAAAACTATTGATAAATCTCGCACACTTCTCTTGTAAATTGAAGAGCGCAAGAATATAATCTACATCCGAACTGGGAATATGTCCCGGCGTATAAGAAACTCGCACTCGATTCGAAATAATTCGAGTGTCGACAAAATAGCACATTTGAATTAAAACGAGTCCCCACAACAGAAGAATAATGAAAAGTGTAAGGGAAAGCATTTTGTATGCTTACGGCTTAACTTTTCAGTTTAGATTGGGTTTGATTGTGATACAGGATAAAAATAAACAACCACAATATAGCTTTTAATCATTGCATTTATTTTAAACGTAATAGGACATTTACATATAGGACAAGTTCTTAAACTACGGCTACAATATCTACAACAACTTGTATGTCCACAAGGGATCATACGGCACCGGGGATAGTTTCGTTTACACATTAAACATAGAGCCGGAGGTTGAAAACTTTTTAATTTACAGTGACACTGAGTTAGCTGAAAAGAACCAAATGATATCAGCCAGTCCAACCTAGGGTCATCTAGGACAGGAGGTACATCTCCATCGCCATGACAGTAGTGCTCTAACGTTAAAGAAGAGGGCATGGGTCGATTGAACTGTTCTTGAATAAATTCTGGCCCTTTTGTTTGAATGAGAAATTTGCTTCCCATTGCTGTATCGTAATCGGACATTCGCAACACATAACCATGTCCGACAATCCAGTGTAATAAAATCCACATTCGGCCAAGATATTGGGCGACATCGAAGAGTTCAACCAGTCGTTGATGCTAAAGCTTTCTAGTCTATCTTCTTCTAGCGAAAAATCCAACTCTTCCGGTTCTATGTAACTGACCATCGTCGTTGTTTAATGTTGTTTGCTAACTGAGTACTAATATTAAAATGATTTGGTTTATCTACTATTATATAGGCGAAAATGTGCACGACTTTCCAGTTGGATTGTTTGAGTTTTCTCTCAGAGCTTTTCTTAACACGTACAAACGACATAGTATGGAAACGGTGCATATGCTCATAAGACAGCCTAGACAGCCGAGTAAAATTACAATATTGTTCCCTACTTGAGATTCGTTAACAGAAACAATTGCTTCTTTCCCGTTGAAATCACCCAGTTGGTTAGACGTGTTTTTCGCAGTCTCACTAAACCTTGTATCTAAATTATTTCTTGTTTTCCAGTCATTACTTGTGTAAATGGACTTTGCCACTCCTATAGTAGACCAATTCGCACTTTCCCTTAGGGTTCTGTTGAAAAATTCAAGTCTCAACTTGTACTGCAAATAATTCGCCGTGTTCGTAGGAAGCCACGTAAAAAACACTGGAACTGTTTCGTTGTGTATTTGTTTGTACAGACACGGCGTCCAAGATCCGTTAGTGGAAAAATTTTGCGCTTCAAATTCAACAAAGACGTTCGTTACTTGTGGCGGCTTATGAACGTAAAAAACATTTTGAACTAACGCCACTAACATTAAAAAGTTCGAACTAAGAAAAGAAACCATGATCGCAAACTCTGAAGCTAGACGATCCGAGGACCGGGCTTTTATACAAGTTCACGAATCCGATAAGCACTCCCCTCTTACGCTTTATCTTTACGAAGCCCACATCTTTCGTTTGGGCACCAAAAACCCACATTTTCCCACAATAGTCTGCGCTAAATTGTCTCAAGTCGGGCCCAAATCTCGTTTCTGGGCATCGCTATAACAGTTGTAAATTTTTCAAACTAGTTGCTCGTGATAGACACACATAGGCCTCGGATCGTGACATTGTCCATTTCGATAAATACAAATCCTTTAAAGGTGCTACCCTGACAACGGTGCGTGGATACGGCAAAGTCCAGTAACAAGGGAAAACCGAAACGTACATGTTCTCGACCATAAAGAGAGTATTGATGAAACGTACGATACAGTGTTAAAATTGTGCCATCGTTTTCGTCTTCAATGTCCACAGAAATTACGACGGTTCGGTGATGCTCTTCTTTACGATTCATTTTTGTCAATCGAAATCTTGTTCCTTTCGGTTTACAAGTATCTACGAGACAAACGTACGGCGCCCCAACTTGTAGGGCAACCGTAATATCGTTTTCGCTAAGCCGGTCGTCGTTGAAGTTTTTTACGTAGCATCGTTCCAAATAGGTGTCCGTTTCGAATAGAACATATCGAAGTTTGATCAGCGACATGTTAATTAGTAAAACGTTACTATTAAATTTGGAGATAAATTTAAAGTCTCTAAGCGATCCGTCCAAGTTGAAAAGTTTTGTCAAATTAATGTCTCGATTTTTTAGCGACCGAATCATCTTGTCGTTGACAGAATCGCCAGCTTCAAATTGTCTTAATAGTTCGGTCAACTTTGGATCTTGCGAGCGCATATGTTGCTTGATAAACAGCACTCGATCCACGTAACTTAGACAATTGTACAGTTCGTTTTCGTAGGCACTGATAGCAGATAATTGATTAACGTCGCCCACTAACAAAACGATCAAACACATTCGGGCGGCAAATCGAGTAAGTTAATGAAGTAATGCCGAAGGGATCAAGGAAACTTCATCGATAAATATGATATCGTACGTTTCATCGCCGCTGTCAAAGTGATCGAAATTTAACGTTTTCTCCGAACTATTGCCAGTCGTCAGATCTTCCGTTACTTCGACATATTCGGGGAACGACCAATGAAAACCTTTCATGAGAAATTTACAAATTGTTTGTGCCGTAACGCCATACGCATGACCCTCGGCAACCAGTTTTTTGGTCGTCGCCAAATAGAGGACTTTTTTCCGTTTGAGAAAATGCAACGTGGTCGTTTTACCGGAACCCGCAACACTATTGACCAATATTACATTTTGTTCGTTAGTACTTTGTTGCCGTCGCCGTTCCAGAATATTTTCGATTTGCTGGACAATATGGGCCTGATCTTCGTTGGGTGTTAAACTGATCTTCGTTGGAGTTTGCATGCCATTTCTCCTTTCATATGACCGTGCCGATTTTGGACCATTTCCACAACCTGTCGTTTTGAGAAAAATGCTAGCACACTGGCGAAGCGATATACGATAAAATCTGTCCGATTCTAATTTTACCTCGAACGCTTTGATAAGCTTGTCAATTGTCTTCATACCTTTACCCGTAAACATATTACGGTCAATTACTACCGACCAATCCGCGGTGTCTGAATGATAACTAAAATCGGAACAACAATTAAACTGCAATTCACGTGAGATATCCTCATGTTTGATTACTGTTGTTGGTATCGAAAGTCGAGGACGTTTGGATCTGGTGACGTCGTCATCATCGGCACCGTCGTTTCCCTTTTCCACGTACACTACATAGGGCGAAGAGGCATCTACTCGAACCAAGGAATCAATTACAATTTCACCTTGAAAATTAAAGTACCAACGCATTTGAAGATGATTTTGACCATTCTCGTTGGCAAAGTATTTTGCCGCCTGAAACACTTTGGCCTGATAGGCAAAGCAACTGGATTTTTTCTTTTCGTCTAGTTTCGTCGGAAAATCGAAACCTGCTAATGTAGACATTGCAAGAGTTTACCGAATTACGCGAAAAATAATCGTATAAATTATAATGGGTCTTGTAACATCGATACTTGTCAGTTTGATAATTTTACTTGCGTGTATTTATATGTTTATTCCCGCGAGACAATTGGACGATATAACACTGCACAAATTTATGACGGGAGTTTCGGGCAACGTACAATTAACGACCATTCCGGCCATCACGAATATCGGTAAAGTTTGTGTATTTCCATTTTGTCTCATTAAACAAACGGTAGACTGGAATACGGTTCTTTATTCCTTTAACCTAGAACCGGGTGACGGTATAATTTACGATCACGGCCATTGGCGAGCCCAATCTTATACGTACAACTTTGAAGGGACCAAATTGTATCGTACCGATACCTTTACACACGAACGGCAACTTTTCCTCGAATTTAATCTAGGCAAAGATTTCGAATTAGCGAACGACGATCAAATTGTATCAAAGCCCTATTGCGAACAACCAGGCCGGATACCAATTATTCAAAGTGCCTTTAGCCGTTTCTATAAAACACAAACTCTGGGTGAAAATCTCTATCAGTATGGATATTGGTTCTGTAAGGAACGGGGATCTCAACCCGATCTTGTTCTTTGCCAAAATCAAAAATTCGATTCGGCACTAGTTTCCTGTCGTAGTTGGACCGAATGCGAAACCCAAGCGGACAATTATATTTGGTCAGACGTAAAAGACGCTACGAAATATTATCAATGCCGGGGGGGGGGGGGGGGGTGTTTTAGTACACGGCACTTGTCCCAAATCGAATCCCTTCTTTAACGGTTTACGTTGCATGAATCCAGTTTGTAAACCGTTTCTAGAATATGACAAAGACGACGATGTATGTCGCGTACCTCACGATAGCAGTTCCTTTTTCATTTGTAAAGGATTGGAAGCGACAAAAATTACTTGCCCACAAGGAGTCGATTCTTCGGGCATTAGTTGTCTTTACGGCTGTAAAGGGTCAGAGGTATTTGTAAAAAAATATATGGAAACGTTACAGGTCACACCTCAAAGGGTACTTGTTGGGCAAACGGCTTGTCATAACGGTAAAGTGATTGCCACAAGTTGTGCCTCACATTTGAAACGTAAAACGGTGCTGGAAGACGATAAATTATATTACTACTGGGCGCCAGAGTATCATTTGCTAAAAGGTAATTGTATACGGTATACTGAAAAACCACCCAAAAACGAAATGGTAATATTTCCCGATAGTCCCGATCCTGCAATCGCTTCACATACTACCGGCACCGGTCAAACTATATCGAAAATTATTCCGTACGAAACGTTTGCTTCGTTCGAATCCGATCGAACTCGTTACTATAATGCCGATGGATTTCCGTACAAAGGGGTACTTTTCTATTTCGGATGGCAAAAGTACATTTTGGATGAAAAATTCTTAATAGTCCTTCCAAATACCAACTTTATACTAAATAATAGTTTGAACGGAGTTTGGATCGAACAATTGACTATTGCACAAGCGAAAGAACAAGACATCTGGATCGAAGATACAGCAAACGATTGCGATTTCCGTATAGATTTTCCCGGTTTACATTATGTTAATAAAACGGGCAAGGGAATGTGTCTAGACGGTAAACCCACTCTAAATATTTGTGCCGATCACGGTATGATTCTATTTCCTGACGAATGCGGATACTTTGACAATTCTATAGTATTCACCGTCGGTGACAAGGTAAAAGAAATGGCCCAATCCACTGGTAAAAAAATCAGTGGAACGTATAAAGGAATTTATAGAGCCACTAATTCTTTATGGTAGATGGGCGCAAAACACGAGCATTTCTTTTTACTTGTTACTGTTTAGTTTTACTAATGCCAAAGTGCCAGTAAGTTACCGTTTGATTAGAATAATGCCAACAGACGCGATGGTAAACAAAGTGCTACCCCAAGAGGCAGATTATTTAGACATGGCCACCTACGCGGCACAACGTAACAAACTTTTTCTAGCCGAACAAATGGCAATCAAATACCCCGAAATTTTCAGTTGGTGTGATATAGTAATACGGCCCGCCATCAGTCCTCACGATTACGAGTATGAAGAACAGTTTGCCGACTGGGCCATATGGGTCGATTGGACTTGGACCGAGACGGGTTGCACGAAAATTAGCTGCAATCCCCGCGGTCAAAATTTCGATTGTTCGGCCGACAGTACACCTTTCGCTTTTCGTTCGGGCGATACGACGTGGACATCCCGTGAACCGGCTTGTTTCTTTCGAAATGATTTACCATCGACAAATGTGGGCGTGCATTCATTACAAACACAGTACCATAAAGGAAAATGCTATTGGGTTATGAATGCTATTCACGCTTGGATGACCGATACTACCGTTCGATCGAATGCTAGATATGCGCGCCGAATTAATAACTCTCGCCACCGGTTTCGACGTATCATACGAAAGCGATGAGTACGACATTCCCACGATTAAAGGTCGAATAAACCAATACTATTTTCTTTCAAAAATTAAAGGGGGACGATTGCGAGGAACCGTGGTGGAGCGACGTACTCGGATATACATTTATGGGTCAAAGTTTAGTAAAATTTTTACAAGACATTCACCCGAATGCCGGCGAGCGAGATCAAATTTCGCTGAGACCTAATACGAAAAATATACCGTCCCATTTACTGAATAAACACGACTGGAAATTGCACATTAATCAAGATTTTCAGGTCATTAAACCGAATGTACTGTTGAGCGATTTAGGTTTTACAACAATCATGTTAACGCCAGCAAAACGAGGCCATTATATGTTTCATAGCAAAGTCGGTATAATTGAACGATTTTTATTTTACGATTCCGTGGAACGTGTAACAAATCGCTCTTTGTCCCGTAATCAATATCTTCAAATGTTAGCGCCCTTGGATCAAAATAAAAATGACAGTAGTGGTAGAAGAATGCGCCGAGATATTACAAGTACGCCGACGATCGACTACTGGGATTCGATAGGGGATCGTTTTAGCACTACTGCCGCTTTACTAATACAAATGTTTGTTCAAAAGGAATTTTACATACAGATCGGTACAGATTTCTCTTGGGCTTTGCTTAGTCGTAAATTGGGTCCCGTTTTCAAGGAGCTATTGAGTAAAGCATTTTCCACAATGTCCACGTTATTAACGGAGAATTCGGTTCGTATAATCGACACTATAGCCGGTCATTTAATGGGACAAATAGCCGCCCATATACTAGTGAATTTTTCGGCAAAATTCATTTTAATGATGAGCAAACTAGCAGTGGCGGGCGCAAGTGTAATTGGCATTATCGCCGACATTGCTCTAGTTTTGGATTTTTTGGTAATGTTCGGATGGGATCCGCTCGGACTGCAAATTATATGTTTCATAGCAAAGTCGGTATAATTGAACGATTTTTATTTTACGATTCCGTGGAACGTGTAACAAATCGCTCTTTGTCCCGTAATCAATATCTTCAAATGTTAGCGCCCTTGGATCAAAATAAAAATGACAGTAGTGGTAGAAGAATGCGCCGAGATATTACAAGTACGCCGACGATCGACTACTGGGATTCGATAGGGGATCGTTTTAGCACTACTGCCGCTTTACTAATACAAATGTTTGTTCAAAAGGAATTTTACATACAGATCGGTACAGATTTCTCTTGGGCTTTGCTTAGTCGTAAATTGGGTCCCGTTTTCAAGGAGCTATTGAGTAAAGCATTTTCCACAATGTCCACGTTATTAACGGAGAATTCGGTTCGTATAATCGACACTATAGCCGGTCATTTAATGGGACAAATAGACGCCCATATACTAGTGAATTTTTCGGCAAAATTCATTTTAATGATGAGCAAACTAGCAGTGGCGGGCGCAAGTGTAATTGGCATTATCGCCGACATTGCTCTAGTTTTGGATTTTTTGGTAATGTTCGGTTGGGATCCGCTCGGACTGCAAAATCAAATGGACTCTCGAATCTTGGATATGTTACGCGAACAGGCCATTGTGGCACGATACAAAACGGGCGATCCTAATTGTGAAATTGATCCGTCTTTCTTTACACAATATATACTGAATGAAGAAATCGGTTCAGATACGACAAACTCTGACAACGACGGGGGCCCACATTTTTCCTACGCCCATCCCATTTATCAAGACTCGGCGACAACGTCTCAAAACGAAGGGATGATCAAACGACCACAAATCTATCCCGATCAAATGCGCTTTCAAATTTCAGCTCTAAGTGACTATCTAAATGCCCGGACGTCCAATGCACTGGGCCAACGTTACGACTGGGACAGTGATATCGTTTCAAAGACGGACGATACGGTTACCCGTTATGAAATTTATAGCCACTTTATTGCCAAAACAGACTTAATCACCTACAACGAACTGATTAAAGTCCGACAATATCTTACCGTTGTAATTATAATTGTTGTTATGGGCTTTATGGCGTTTTCGTTAATCGATTTGTTTAAACCTCTATTAGTTTTGACCATTCCCCTAATTTGGATACTTTCCTATGTTCGATTTGCTAATAACGAACTTCACAATAGGATTTTCGAACACCTTTATCGTAAATTTTTGCGCTAGTAGGTACTTTGCCGTACTCTGATCGTAAATTTTTGTGCTAGTCAAAAAAACAAAGGTATATGTATTACTGTAATCTTTATTGCCTATAAACTCTACAATCAAGAAATCTTTAACGTTTTCGAATGTTCACTCTCGGTGCCGTTTTCGCTTTGACACGAAATTGGGACACAAGAAATGTTTCCAGAAAAGTGTACACCTTTTTCTGTGGTTCTCCGTCGTCGTTTCGAACGAATTTTGTCTGAGAATTAAACAGTCCACTTCTCGAAGTAATAGCTAGATACAACACATCGGGATCCTCTGGTTGTTTTATCGGTTGGGTTGATTTGACCAGAGAAGCGGGTGGTTCCCAATCGATGGAAAATTTACTCGATTTGGTCGGAATTACCACTTTGTAAAATGCAGAATTTTTTGATACGATAGAATTAAGTTTCAAAAATTCTTGCACCATCTCCGAAGTGATCATTGTATCTCGCAACGCTTGGAATCTTTTTTGAGCAGACATTTTTATGTCCTCGACACCGGCAAAACTAATAATGGCATTTATATGAGATTCACCTGCCATTTAATCCAGGCCTAAGTAGCGGCCGCGAAGACTTACAAATTCGACCAAATTGCTGGCCGTATTGTTTGAACACGATGCAAGCACCAAATGAACAAAGTCCGACAATTGTTCACGAAAACGTCGATAGTCTTTATCGTTGACGAGTTGTTTGATTCGTTCTTCTTCGGAGATGCTTTTGTCTTCTTCAAATGTTTCGTTGCTAATATATTCGACCAAATCGAATAGATCGTCGTTACCAAAATATTTGATCGCACCCGCCAAGATAATGGCCGTTGTAAATTGATCAGGGCCAGTAGGTCCCAGGCCCATCGACGAACCACCAAACAGTGGTTCACGGGTCACATTAAAAAATTCACGATCCACCTTCTTTGCATCGTTTGTTGAAATTGTACCATTCTTTGTAGTGTTATTTTCCTTTGTCAAAATTGCAGTATTAGTGCCGTTGGCCGTAAAATAAATTGGTTGTTCTTCTTCATTGTCCGATTCGAGTCCATTATCTTGTTGTTGGGTATCAGCATCACCTACGTCCGCTATCATCGTGTCAAAGTTGTTGTTCTTCTTCCTCTGCTAATAAATGATTTACAATTTCACCTAATTCAAAATCGTGAGCACTCGAAAGTAACTTTCGATTTAGTTCGTCTATTCGTTGCTGCAACTCAGTTTCGTTGGATTGCTTATTGTCTGGTTGTTCACTGTCCAATGATTTTGTTCCTTTGAAAGGTTCACCGTCCACAGATTCTGATGTATTTTTTCTCTTTAGACGATTTCTCCGCGCTCTACAGGCTCTGAGTTGTGTCCTCTAGTTTTTCTTCTTTTATAGCTACGAGTGACGCTCCACTTTGTACATTCTCCCATTATCGGTTCTACATTGTGGTTTTTGAACAACTCGCAGATAATTTTAATTCGCGTCGAGACATTCTCAATATTAATTGGTAGTTGCACTTTTGTCGATAAACTTAGAAGGAAGCGAAGGAGAAATACGGCCGCCGTTAGACTATCCATACTCCAAATGTTGCTCGATATGGTACGAGTTTTAAATGTAAATTTGGCACATTGCTTGACACACTCCTGATTGAAATTCCACAAATGCTGAACCAGATTCAGTTTTAATTGTCTTTCCCACGGCGTTCGCAGTTCCAGACTTATACAATTTCGCCAGATCCGGTACAGCGTGCTGGCTAGTCGAAAGGAGAAAAATCTCTTATTTTCGCTGCCATTGGCACCGTTCAAATCGAGTCCCGGTACTAGATCTTTGGGTCCCAGTTCGATATAAAGATGCATCAGAATAGGTACAATATCATCGTTTATAAATATTCCATCGTTTCGAACGTACAACGATAAATCTAACGGAAAGGAAGTTAAATAACGTTTGACCTGTTCCAGTCGTTTTTTAATGAAAAAGAAAACGGGCACAATTTTTACGCCGTCCAAGCTGATTTCGTTTCTTTGGAAAATAATCATCTTACGATAAGCTCAATAAGAATGTGCACGGTTTATCTAAAATCGTTTCTGAGTTCAAACTGTTGCCGACATTACTATTACTCTGTCAAAGAACTCTACAACGGCGTTCGATACGAATTGCACCCGGGCTTGAAACCATTCATTACCGCGGTCGATTATCACGGCGTCGGACGTATTGAAAACGTTAATTACCTTTGTTTGGTGTGTAAAAGTTTACTGGACGATCATTTGAACAAACCTTTCGGTATACTTTGGCACAATTGCGATACTCTCGCCGGTCTCGGTATTCAAACGATTCTTGCCTGGTTCATGATCGTATTGATGGCATCCAGTTTAATTGTACCCCAAAATATAACTTTAGCCATGTTTATGGCATTAGCATTTCTTGCCAACGCCCATATGCCGGTGAGAGTAACGAATTATTCTTGCGCGCACGTTACAGTGATTGGTGCACAAATACAAAGTTACACGAAAAAAAACGTACTATTTTTACTATAGATCGAGATTTTCATGGGCCAACCCAATATTAATACGTTCGGGGCCCGTGTCTAATTCCGAATGGTCATACTTTCTTTTTTTAAATTCCTCGTAATAACTGTCACTTTTGTTGTTTATAATGAGCTGCCAAATAAATTCTTTGATGATTGGCTTATTTTTCTCGAGCCAGGCATTGCGCCGTTGTTTGTCGTCGTTCAAAAGTAACAGTTTAGCATTGTCGTATCCCATTTTAATGTAATCTTTGTATTCGTGCAAAAATGCAGTTAATTGTCGTTCGATGTTCCGTTTAAAGATCAATTGGCCCATTAATCGGGTAACGAAACTTTTGTCATTAACCAGAACGTTGAAGATTTTTTCGAAAGTGTCCTCGTTGAGCGTTTGCTTTGTTAACGCGTCACCCACCAAATCGTATAGCGCTTGAATCGGTAAATCGATTTGAAAATGTGTAGCAATTAAATCTTCGATCGTATCTTGTATCTCGTCAATATCGTATTGTTGTTGTTGGGACGTTTTGTTCGGAACAAACAACTTTGGATATGACTTTATCATATCTGTAATAATTTTGTGACTTTTAAGAAGGATATCGCTACGGTAAATAAAACTAAGTACATCCATTACTAGGAGAATTTATTAATCGTCTTATAACATAGATTACATACATTGTAGAAAGATTCTCCTTCGTCGTGTGATCGATCGTTGAAACGTACCACCCTAACGGACTCGTGGGAACATTGACCAATTTCTTCCCGTAGTACAAATTTACTAATGTCCAGGGGCGTCGAAAGAATGAGATTGCCGCTGCCAACGACAGTTCCACCAACTGAAGGATTTAAATAGAGATAGGGCTTGTGAATCAAACGTCTAATACTTATTCCGTTGCGAATGGTACCGCTGGCACGGAAAGTTAAAGAAGCGACCAACTTTTGTGAGGCTTGAAATCGTTCGACATTTTGCACGTCAAAGAACAACTTTTCCAAAAAGGGAAATTCGTTGGTAATTTGTTTTAAGGTTAGAGTGTACGTCGACAGTTGCCGCTCGTCTGGGGAAAAATGTCGATTAATCATTGTTCCGTGCGGGGAGTTGAGAAACTTGTAAATGTCAAAGCAACTACAGTTAATGTGTAATGTTTGCATAATAAAGGAATTGAGTAGTTTACATCGATTATCCTATTTTTGTTGAACGATCGGACTCCACGGTAATTGATCCTTGTCGACTTGGCAATAGTGTTCGTACTTGTCACAAAAATTACTTTCGATTACTTCGTTGGTTACTAGGCTGAGCGCCAAACGAATACGGTCTTGGTGAGTGGCACCGAATAAAGTTTCTAAACGCATCTTGGAAAATATTAAACTGTCAACGAGTCACTGTAGCTAATTTGTGGAAAATTTGTTGTATTCGGTGTGGCCGTTCGCTGAATTGACACAGGAGATTGAAATACGAAAGATTTAATTGTGTCCACATCTTTGCTCATGCTAACTTGGTCCCGTATTTTAAAATAGTTTGATAGCATCGTCAATTGACTATTTGTTTGTTGGATTTGTGCCCGATGTTCTTTCAATTCTGTTTTCAGTTCGGATTTTAATCGTTCGAACGTTCGGCCTTGTTCTTTGAGTTTCTCGAGAGCCTCTTAAAAAGGATCCACACCGCTTTCCTCCGAAATGGGTTGATATCGGATTCCATTAGGTCCTACGTATTGGACTCGCCGGTCCGAACCGTTACCTATGACTGGCCGTAATTGATCAGGGCCAGTAGGTTCCAGGCCCATCGACGAACCACCAAACAGTGGTTCACGGGTCACATTAAAAAATTCACGATCCACCTTCTTTGCATCGTTTGTTGAAATTGTACCATTCTTTGTAGTGTTATTTTCCTTTGTCAAAATTGCAGTATTAGTGCCGTTGGCCGTAAAATAAATTGGTTGTTCTTCTTCATTGTCCGATTAGAGTCCATTATCTTGTTGTTGGGGATCAGCATCACCTACGTCCGCTATCATCGTGTCAAAGTTGTTGTTCTTCTTCCTCTGCTAATAAATGATTTACAATTTCACCTAATTCAAAATCGTGAGCACTCGAAAGTAACTTTCGATTTAGTTCGTCTATTCGTTGCTGCAACTCAGTTTCGTTGGATTGCTTATTGTCTGGTTGTTCACTGTCCAATGATTTTGTTCTTTTGAAAGGTTCACCGTCCACAGATTCTGATGTATTTTTTCTCTTTAGACGATTTCTCCGTTCGCGCTCTACAGGCTCTGAGTTGTGTCCTCTAGTTTTTCTTCTTTTATAGCTACGAGTGATGCTCCACTTTGTACATTCTCCCATTATCGGTTCTACATTGTGGTTTTTGAACAACTCGCAGATAATTTTAATTCGCGTCGAGACATTCTCAATATTAATTGGTAGTTGCACTTTTGTCGATAAACTTAGAAGGAAGGTTGGGTTTGTTGCCGTCTCGGCCGGTACCGACGAGGGCGTGTAGGTTGGGTTTGATTGGGTTTGATTGGGTTTGATTGGGTTTGCTCCTGTTTGGGAGGGGGTGTGAGGGGGTGTGAGTCCCCGGGGTTGGGGTTTGCTCCGTTTCGGCCGGTACCGGGGAGGGAGGGTTGGGTTTTGGGTTTGTTGCCGTCTCGGCCGGTACCGACGAGGGCCGGAGAAATACGGCCGCCGTTAGACTATCCATACTCCAAATGTTGCTCGATATGGTACGAGTTTTAAATGTAAATTTGGCACATTGCTTGACACACTCCTGATTGAAATTCCACAAATGCTGAACCAGATTCAGTTTTAATTGTCTTTCCCACGGCGTTCGCAGTTCCAGACTTATACAATTTCGCCAGATCCGGTACAGCGTGCTGGCTAGTCGAAAGGAGAAAAATCTCTTATTTTCGCTGCCATTGGCACCGTTCAAATCGAGTCCCGGTACTAGATCTTTGGGTCCCAGTTCGATATAAAGATGCATCAGAATAGGTACAATATCATCGTTTATATATTTATAAACGATGATATTGTACCTATTCAATTGGCACCGTTCAAATCGAGTCCCGGTACTAGATCTTTGGGTCCCAGTTCGATATAAAGATGCATCAGAATAGGTACAATATCATCGTTTATATATTTATAAACGATGATATTGTACCTATTCTGATGCATCTTTATATCGAACTGGGACCCAAAGATCTAGTACCGGGACTCGATTTGAACGGTGCCAATGGCAGCGAAAATAAGAGATTTTTCTCCTTTCGACTAGCCAGCACGCTGTACCGGATCTGGCGAAATTGTATAAGTCTGGAACTGCGAATTAAACTGGATGCCATCAATACGATCATGAACCAGGCAAGAATCGTTTGAATACCGAGACCGGCGAGAGTATCGCAATTTGGCCGGCATGAGCGCTTGTGGCACTTTACCGACGAAATTTCCCATTTCGGATTGTACTTGTACGCCAAGTTCGCCGCAATGTCTAAAATGTTCAGCTTCGCGGGAAAATCCTTCCAATGGCGAAAACTACGATCCGACTATACTCAATTCAAATGAAATAATTCACTGCGTCCCGAAATCGGTCAGTGCAACCATAGCGGATTTGTTTAACGAATTGCCCCGTTCTATTGTCGGATCGCTATCCGGTCTGGGCAATATACTGAAATATGTAATTTCCGCTTGTATAGCTTTCGGATGTTTTTACCTAATCTTTAAACTGTGGAATCGAAGTACGGGAAAACCGATCGAAATTGCCAATCCCCACGATTTACTATATCCAACAACCGGTAACGATATGTTCAGAACTAGAATGCCCGCCTCTCAGTTACGGCCAGTCATAGGTAACGGTTCGGACCGGCGAGTCCAATACGTAGGACCTAATGGAATCCGATATCAACCCATTTCGGAGGAAAGCGGTGTGGATCCTTTTTAAGAGGCTCTCGAGAAACTCAAAGAACAAGGCCGAACGTTCGAACGATTAAAATCCGAACTGAAAACAGAATTGAAAGAACATCGGGCACAAATCCAACAAACAAATAGTCAATTGACGATGCTATCAAACTATTTTAAAATACGCGACCAAGTTAGCATGAGCAAAGATGTGGACACTATTAAATCTTTCGTATTTCAATCTCCTGTGCCAATTCAGCGAACGGCCACACCGAATACAACAAATTTTCCACAAATTAGCTACAGTGACTCGTTGACAGTTTAATATTTTCCAAGATGCGTTTAGAAACTTTATTCGGTGCCACTCACCAAGACCGTATTCGTTTGGCGCTCAGCCTAGTAACCAACGAAGTAATCGAAAGTAATTTTTGTGACAAGTACGAACACTATTGCCAAATCGACAAGGATCAATTACCGTGGTGTCCGATCGTTCAACAAAAATAGGATAATCGATGTAAACTACTCAATTCCTTTATTATGCAAACATTACACATTAACTGTAGTTGCTTTGTCATTTACAAGTTTCTCAACTCCCCGCACGGAACAATGATTAATCGACATTTTTCCCCAGACGAGCGGCAACTGTCGACGTACACTCTAAGCTTAAAACAAATTACCAACGAATTTCCCTTTTTGGAAAAGTTGTTCTTTGACGTGCAAAATGTCGAACGATTTCAAGCCTCACAAAAGTTGGTCGCTTCTTTAACTTTCCGTGCCAGCGGTACCATTCGCAACGGAATAAGAATTAGACGTTTGATTCACAAGCCCTATCTCTATTTAAATCCTTCAGTTGGTGGAACTGTCCTCTGAAATATCGTCGACAAGAAGAGCATTTCACTCTTACTTGATATTCAGTACATTTTGGAGACTGCAAACAACCAGGACATGTTCCACCACAGCTGTGTTTATGTTTATGATCATAAGGACTAAAACAGTGCTCACAAAAATAGTTAGAGCAAAATGCCGCTGTAAGTGAGGTTATGACGTTAAAGTGTGATTCATAATGCAGCAGATTTAGTCTTTGGTTGCTGTTAGACGTACCCTCAAAAATAACGTCTCTTCCCTTCGAACCATAACTGTAGACAACAATTTTATAGTCCTTAAGATGTTCTTGAAAATTTTCCAGCTCTATCATTCCAGCACCCCCTTCAGGAATTGTAAGTCCAACGCTTTCCAGCAAAGTATTTGTCCTCCTCGTCTGAATTTTTCCAATATCTCTTCTAATTTTACTTAATTCAGGATCCTTATTTACAGAAGCCATCGCAACCACTAGAGCACGTGGTAAACATAAATTATCCTTGTTGGTAATTGTTATAATCGTTACATTGAGGAATTTTTTGAAAGAGAGGATATTAAGCTAGAATACCATCAAATACTCGAAAATCCCGGTCTAAGATCACAGGCCAAACTTATTTTAAATTCTTTCTGGGGTAAATTTGGACAGCGAGAAAATCAGCCAAAGACCCGAGTTGTAAACGATCCTTCAGAATTCTTTGCTATGCTTCTTAACCCCGGACTTTCTATTAATGGAATTCTTCCTGTTAACGAAAAGACTCTAGTCGTTTCTTATGAGCACACCGAAGATTCGTTTGATCCCTTAACTACAGTTAATGTGGCTATTGCGTCGTATGTGACTGCTCAGGCCCGCTTACAATTATATTCCTATTTAGAGACCCTAGGTGACCGAGTTCTGTATTATGACACTGATTCCGTTATCTATATTTCCACCCCTGGCGAATTGGATGTGGCAACAGGCCAATTTGTCGGAGATTTAACGGACGAGTTGGAAGGTTACGGTCTCGGTAGCTATATTAAAGAATTTGTAAGTGGCGGTCCAAAAAATTACGCTTACACAGTTCATGCTACAAACACCGGCTCTGACAAGGTAGTTTGCAAAGTTAAAAGTATATCCATAAATTATGCTGTATCAAAATTGATAAACTTCGACACAATTAAGGATATGGTATTGGAGAAGAAGACAGAGCCAATACCAGTTATATCCAGGAACATTCGGCGAACCCAGGAACATACCGTGACAACAAACACAGAAATCAAGCTCTACAGACCTAATTCAACAAAAAGAAAATTTTTACATGATGGAAGCTCAGAACCCTACGGATATAAGAAGAAACAGAGAATCCTATAACTTTTGAGCAACGCAACATATTAGTGTAGGGTTTTTTCTAAATACCGTAAGACGTTCTTACCCTTTAACACTCACAACCAACACCTGTAGCGCGTAACAATTGATAAAGGGGCCTTCGTCTTTTGACATTTTAGCAGTTTAGTAGCCGTTTAGAAGTTGTTTCCCCGAAACAGGATCTATTTTTAGCTGTTTTCTAGTTGTATGTAGTATGTCAGCTCCAATTAAATAAAGACTTTAAACAGAGGATTGTCCAAGCGGCTGAAACAATAAGATGGGAACATCACAGTATCAGGAAGATGAAAAGATATTTTGTACTATTGTATGTTTGATTTGAAAATAAAGAGCCATATACATATAAATGTATGTTTTTAACGAAGATCTATGGGTTTTTGCTTTGGGGGATCGTTTTTATCCAAAAAAATCGAGCTGGAGCGCGCCTGAGGGATCAGTTCACGCCTGGCAGCTCTGTTAAGGTGTTATTTTATAATTGATATACCTACATTAGCTTAAGGGCCAGCTTTTTACTTTATACCGGTATAATGGTTTGTAACAGTTGCCCTACTTTTCTATTTATCAGTCAGTCATAAAATAAGACCGACCGGAAGCCCTCACCAACTATAACCTAGCCTACGAGGTATACTGGTTTATATCTTACTACGCACGGACACTGCATTGCAGGGTTGTGGGGCTTTAGCGGTAATTACATATTCGCGCCTCGAACACGCGTCTAACCCATTAGCGGTTGTCCGAAACTCTGAACACCTACTACTACGCTTACTAATACTTCCCTCTTTATCCGAAAATCTGTCCAGTAGCGGCTAGCGTCTAAACGGCTTAACGGATTTCGATGGGATTTGGGGTTTGTATTTTATTGCCCCCATCCTTAGTCCCTATCGAAGCAAACAAATTTTAAGGCCTTTTTGGTTGGCCTGAGAGAAATCGTCGAAATGGCTTTAATATTTTTGAGGTTTTTGAACCTGTATATCTCATGGTCTTTCTGACTTCTATCTAACACCAAAATTTTAATTCTTCAACACTTGTCGTTTAAGCGTAGCCGTAATTTAGTTTTTATTTAACTTCTTACATTTCTATGCTCCTGGTACCTTAAACACCTTTGTAACCCTCTAGCGCCTAAACGGCTTGATGGATTTCGATGAAATTTGGGGTATGTATTTTATTACTCCTACCCTTAGTCCCCGTCGAAGCAAACAAATATTAAAGCCCTTTTAGTTGGCGTCAGAGAAATTGTCTAAAGGACCTTGTTCTTTTGTGTGTTTTTAAGCCTATATCTAGTGGTCTTCATGCCCTCCATCTAGCACCAAAATTTTCATATATGTGACAGCCCACAAACGAGTTGATTGATTGACTTCGGGCTTTCCAAACGATTTGTTACGTCACGCTGAACGCGTGATGTATGTCAAATATTAATTTTTGATGTTTGATAAGCGGCAAGTGCCGACTGATATATCTTAAATGACAGGTGACAGCTGCCTTGCTTTTACACATGGCTTATAACGCCATTTTGAACATGTGCCGTATGATAAATTTTTATTTTGGTGTTTAACAAGGGCCTGGTGGTAGTTGATATATCTTAAATGGCTGGTGACAGCTAACATACTTTTATAGGTGGCTTATAAGATCCTTTTGAACACGTGCCGTATGTTAAATGTCTACTTTGACAGGTGACGGGTGACAGTTGGCATATCTTAAATGACAGGTGACAGCTGGTGTGCTTTTACGCATGTCTTATAGGGTCGTTTTGAACACGCGACCTACGTTAAATTTCTACTTTGACAAGTGACAGTTGACATATCTTAAATGACAGGTGACAGCTGCCATACTTTTACGCATGACTTATAACGTCATTTTGAACATGTACCGCATGTTAAATTCTTATTTTGGCGTTTGGCGAGTGACCGATGACAGTTGACATATCTTAAATGACTGGTGACAGCCGCCATACTTTTATACATGACTTATAACGACGCCCCCACCGACCTGATCGTAACTATCTACGCTTTACATTAAATGCATAATCATTGTGCTTGCTAGAAAATTCTAGTACTTGCTGAGTCATCATGACTTCGCTTCAAACCACTTTATTCAGGATGGTACCACAAGGTACCGAAAACGGCTGTTGCGTTGGCCTTTCCTCGCGCTGAGTCATTTGCGCTCGCTTTGTTCCGTGCTATTCCACTGATGATGCAATCTTTCTCGAATGTTCCGCATCTCCAGCTCATGCTCCTGCTACTCCTGCTACCCCAACTACTAATTCTACACTAGCGCCATCTTTTCCCGAAACTCTGAACAGTATTTCTAGTCTCCTTGTGTTCCTAGCAGTAACCTGTTTAATATTATTAACTATTTTCGTATATAAGGTTGTTAAACATCGATACATCTTGTGGTTAAATACATAATTTCCTCCTACTACTACGTGTTTTCTTCCTTCAATACCTTTATTACATATCGTTATCATCGTGACTTCGCTAAAACAACAACCTGCTTGCCTAGCTGCCTCAGGTCTATATGTTCTGAACTAAATATTTTATGGGAAGCCGATAGCCAGGTTGGTTAGAGCGCTGATATTCCAACATCCGTGTCCGGGTTCGAATCCTAGCATGTGCAAAAATAAAGAAAAATGTTTTTGACGTCATATTCGCTAAATAATATATTTTAAGGAATAGTACTAAAGTCCGACGCAGTTAGGCCCCAAATAGATAGTGCCCAAGTAGTTGATGCCCAAGTAGTTAAAGCCCCAAGTAGTTAAAGCCCCAAGTGGTTAAGGCCACAAGTAGTTAAGGCCACAAGTAGTTAAGACCAAAGTAGCTAGCGCCCAAGAGTGTGACAGATGACGTATGACAGCTGACAGCTGCCAGATGACAGTTGACAGATGATAGTTGACAGATGACGTATGACAGATGACAGTTGACATAAGACAGTTGACAGATGACAGTTGACAGATGACGTATGATAGATGACGTATGACAGATGACAGGTGACAGATGACAATTGACAGATGACGTATGACAGATGACCGGTGACAGCTGACAGATGCGCGCGCCGCTAGATGCGCGCGCAGCCGCGCATGCGCAGAAAAGGGGCGGGGCTTGTGACGTCAGAGGGAGAGGAGTGGGGGTGGTCTCAAGTAAGGCCGTTACTACTCACACAAGAGCGACTGCAGATTAAAAAAACCCTCTTGTGCTTTAGCTGAACATCATATAGAAACTGGTCATGATCCAAACTACTCAGACCAACACTATATATACAGAAAGTAAACTGAGAAAAGGACTCTTCTTAGAAATGACAGAAACACACTTGACACCAAACTGTCTTAATAAAAAGAGGGACATCTCAGACTTAAGCTCAATCTACTCGTATATTGTCACTCTAAACAAAAATAAGACCACAGAGGGGTCTCGCAATTCCTCTTTGGACTTTTAAAGTAAAACGAGCACAACGTACTCAGTTTATTTTCACCTCAAATTTTCAGCTGTCTTGAAAGCACCAGACAAAATAAATTCCCCTGTTCGGTTTTCATTGACTTTTGTCCTTAATAATCATAAAATAACCCGCTATAAACAGAATTTTAGAAAATAATCGAGATTGATATGATAAGACTAGGATCAAAAGTGTAACAACCCACATAAAAATGAATTGCTTACTCAGGAGCCCAAGGGAAAGGTGTGCTGTCTCCCTAGGTGACAAGGGAGACAGTACAGCTTTCTAAATAAAAAACATTTTATTTAAAATATGTTGGGTGGGTTGCTTGGCGCCATCTGCAAGTGGCAGGTGTGAGGGCGACTCTGCTTACGCCATCTGGCATATTAACTCATAACCAACAAACATTGGTAAAACAGAACGGGTTTCCTGACCAACGCCATCTGTTGCACGACTGTCTGTTTGGAAGACTGGAACATTCTGCAATATTCTCCAGCCTTCTAGACCGACAGTTGTGACACTGTTGACACACTAGATCTTAACCTGACTGCTTCACTGTAACGAAACCATGTGGCCCAAACCTCAAGGGTCTCGAAAAGAAATTATGTAATTACAATAAAGTATAATTAAACTGTAAGACCTGGGTTGGAGTGTTTGTCCTATTGTGCTAGATGTTACGAAGGTTTTTTTAACTCACTTTGCACCCTAGGTAATGTCCAACATAATGTAAATTTAATTAAGTTACTAACTGTACATACTCTGTGTTGTAGCCTTGATAAAGAGAATAAACATTTTCGAAAGCTTGGCGTAGTAAAAAAAGAGTTTTACTTCCGATGCCCGAATAGACTGATGCCTCAATAACCACTGAGTTTGTTATATATATACATATATATATATATATATATATATATATATATATATATATATATATATATATATATATATATATATATATATATATATATATATATATATATATATATATATATATATGATGAAAGTGATAACTTCTAAACCAGTCTGCATGTCTAACAAAAATTATAACAGTTTAAAAAAAGAGCTCTAAGTTTTTAAGAAAGCAAAATTGCACCAAGACAACTTTGTCTAAATCATTATCTTTTGGTCAAAGGAAACTAGTAAAAAATTATATCCTCTTTGGTTTTGGACATAAGAGTTTTCCGCATAACCTACAATTAAAATATATGCATTATATATATATATATATATATATATATATATATATATATATATATATATATATATATATATATATATATAATATATTGATAGACGGTATGTTGATACCTCCGAAATAGAGACTCAATAAACGTTGTCACCTCATATATAACGTCGATACCTCCGGTTCCGGAGGTATCAACGTATCGCCATATTTTCCACTGTCACCATCATCTAGAGGGCGTTTGCGACCGAAAAACGAAAATTTGTTCTGAGGTGCCAACGTTCACCGAGTCTCTGTTTCGTAACGCCGTTAGTTCAAGCGTAGATCACGGGCGCTAGTGTCGCGCGACGAAGAGAGACGCCTAGTGCGTTGATACCTCTGGCATATATGTACATTATTGTAGACAAACGTAGCACGCTGTTACCTCCGAAAAGCGGCAACGTTGTACTGTTAGGTGAAGGTCATTCTTAATATGTCTTGCCTAAATTTCTTAGGCAACACATATTAGGCATTCTACAATATTTTCAGAAGAAATTATTGTTACCGCAATTTGTATTCGTATGTGAGAAGGAAAAAATTTAATACCGGGTTTCTCCAAAGATGTTTAGGACTTAATACTGGCAATATTCTGGTTAATCATTGTGTTCTAACAAGTTTGTAAGTCCTTGTTAAAAAGAAGAGCTAGCCAGTTCAACAAAACGTTATATTTTTTTAGGAAATAAAAATGAATAAAGGTATAAAGTAATTATTGTACACTTATATTTTGAAAAATCCCAGAACACATTTTATTTATGTAAAAGAAAAAAAATTTCTACTTAAAAATATTTCAGCATCAACGTCAAAAAAAGGTGTATTGTTTTGAGCCAATCTTCAGATTACATCTTCTAGGTTTTTTTGGTGAATTATCTGTAACCTGTAACAAAAGAAAATGGAGCAGATAACAAAATGAAAAAGTTTATACTTAGCAATCTTAATAAAACAACTATGCTTTGCAACCCAGGAAAATAACTTGTTCATAGATATTTTATTCTAAATAGTGAAAACACGTGGTGTGTGGTATATATTTGCATAAATATGATAAAAATAAAATGATAGTTTCCTTGCAAAAAATGTAATGTTAATATCAAATCTCTGAATCTGTAATTACGTTCAAAACTACTTACCATAGAAATATATGTTACAAGTATATTTTCTTCTATGTTTGTGTAATTTTTCCATTCGTTTTGCCTACTTACTTTAATTTTTCCATTTTACCATACCAACCAAGTTCGATATACAAGGAATACAAAATAATATCAGAAAAAAACCATGTTATTTTTCTCTGATAATACACTCTATGTCATGTGTCATCTGTCTCAGTGATATCAACATCTGACTTTTTCCCGATGGGACACGACCTTTCTCCGGACCGGGCCGAACTTTAAATCGAAGTGCGATACCTAAGAAACCGGAGGTATCGACATTATATATGAGGTGACAACGTACGTTGAGTCTCTATTTCGGAGGTATCAACATACAGTTTAGCAATATAACAGTACTAAACAGTATTAAATTTAACACGTTTAGTTTCATCAATTAGTACATTTTCCTTCTACAAGCCGCTGTTATTTTATAATCTTCCCGATCTGTTTAACTTCTAAATGATTTTTATAATACCAAAATTTCCCTTTTTAAACTTGTGAAAAAACAACAGAAATAAATTAATAATACAAAACTTGTCGTGTTGCCACTTTGCCAATTTAAACCCTTGCAGGGGTGGGCACCAAAGCCCAGGGCGACGTCAAGTCCCCCCTCAATACGGCGGGGCGCACATACTTAGTTTCGCCACTACTGGTCAGCCATAAAGTTGTTCCTGTTTATTATACGCTGTGTCTAGGTACACGCTAACTTGTACGTAAATCAAATAATTACATACACGCGAAACGTCATCAAAGCGATGACGTCATTTTTTAGCGTGCACGTATTGAATGTATTCTCCGTACACGCTAAAGCGCAGATCCGATAATTGTAGACTAAAATGTCATCAAATCGACATCGTTTTTAGCGTCCAGAGGGCACAGGTTTTACAAATGATTAAGTATTGAAAGGTACTTGCTAGCTTGGTATTTTTTATATCGTAATAAATCAATGTGTATATGAAAACATGTATTTAAGTCTGCAAACTATACATGTACAAAATACGGTAAAAATAATTTTTGTACGAAAGATAATTATTGTCAAACCTCGGAAAATTATTGTTTAATTCGTTTTCGCTTTAATCCAATAACGGTTTGATCGGCACCTTTAGGGCTTCCTTTTACCTTAATTTTGGGTGGTAATACTATGTCACTTATAACTAAAAAAGACATTAATTTATGGTTATTACAAATAATATGTACTTATCTATGAGAATCTTACTTCTGATTGTTTTTTAGTTTTTTAGTTTCCATAGCTAAAAGGGATTTCCCGCCATTATGTATTAATATTTCATCTGTATCTAGAAAGTTATTAGATTATTAATTATGAAAGCTTATATCTTAACAATGATTTCAATGCAACAAACCAATTATATGTGATTCTAAAATTTCTTTTGGTACAGTTATTTCCCCACGTCCATTGTCGATTTTTTGCCAATTTTCAGGAATAATTTTATCTTTACTGTTTTCATTACTTTTCGTAGCTAAAACAGATTCCCCTTCGTTAGGTACTTCAATTTCATTAACATCTAGAAAAGAAGAAACATTGTTAATTATTATGTAAGTATATTTATACAATAATTTCAAAGCAACAAACCAGTTATGTTTGAGTCTAAGATGTCTTTTGACATAGTTACTCGACCATGTCCATTTACAGATAAAGTTTCGTTATTACTTTGTTCTTCCATTAGATCTATGAATTCAATTTGTACATTTGGCATTCCAGTAAAATTATTTGGATTTTTATTTGTAATGCTCTGAACTGCATTTTCGTCAGTGTCACTACGAATTACATTTATGGCCACTTCATGGCCTTCTCTCCAAAGAGTCTCTATTTCTTCCAGTATCTTCATTTTGTAATTAAATGAACTGCCAGAAGATAGGCTAGTTAAATCTGCCAGCGAATTTGTCACAAAAAGAGCCTGTTTTCTCTTTTGGTTTACTGTAGGAGAACCAGCCTGTGTCACAGAAAACGGTTGCACAGAAATGTTCTCGCCTGTATTTGTAACTCTTGTTGTAACCCTTTGACGTTTTATATAAAATTCCTTTGACCATCTTTCACTGCATAAACTTTTGTCAAATAACTTTGTTTTTTTTTAACTCTTCTAGTGGCAAAAATGTGCTTACAGGGCAGAAACATTGATGTAAAGTTTACGCAAGTACATTTTTATTTGTTGAAACATTATATTTGATTCCCTTTGACTCCGCTTCGTACATATTCAAAATATGATCTTTTAGAGTAACTGTTACTTTCTTTGAGGCTACAATTTGAGACTGAACATATCTGCTTGCATAGGGTGTTAGATGTTCTTCGTACCTAAATTCACAACTCTCCTTACTGAACAATGTTATAGGCCTTGTTAAAATTAATCTAGCTGTACGGTGAACCCTTTCATGCTCATGAGAATGTAAAAAAATAAAAAAACTTTTTACGAATTCTGCTAAGCTACTGTTTTTCTCTATTACTTGCTTTAATTTTCCATTAATTGCTTCCAACCTATTGTTTCTTCTATTTAATAAATTACCATGACACATACTGTAAACCGTCCATTCATGTTTTATGACATTCCAGTTTTTGTTGAAGTACGTAATTACTGATTGTGAAGCAGTTTCTTGCAAAAGATGATAATGTCTGTCATATTCTTCTTCACTTTGGCTGTAGACAAGATTCTCTAAAAGCTCTAGAGTTTTAATTCTTTCCTCATTTGTTATATTCATTTTTTCTCTGGATATTTCCCTTTTCATAGTCTTCAAAGTGTGGAATAAGCAAATATATACATGAGCTTGAGGAAAAATTTCTTTTATCACATTTCTTTGTAGTAAATCCTTATCACCCATAAAACATTTTATTTGATTTTCGCAAATAGAATTCTCTTCTTTAAAAATATTCATTAACCAAGAAAATGTTTCTTTGTCTTCGTGTGCAGTTAAGGCCACTGCAGCTATTTCACTCTGGCCATTCGAATCTTCAACAAGCATTATAAACACAGTAAATCCTAGATTTAATAACTTGTAGGTGCCATCTACAGAGACAAATTCAGGCCAGGATTTTATAGCTCTCCTCATGGAATCAGTAGAAAAATATAGGGCTTTAAATTGGTTCACAGAATCATGTAAAATGTGAACATTGCATCCTAAAAAAATCAATGTAAAATAAATAGCTATAAAGCTATATTATATTTATAGTAACTTACTGTGAATATCTTTCAACTCCTTTACTACATGTTCTAAATCATTACTAGCATTTTTCATACCATATGCAATGTTTGATAGATCTTTCATTGTGCTCAATTTTCCAGTTCAATTCAATATTTTTTGTTGAATTATCTTTTTATTCCCACGGACATCCAATAAATCCTCGATAATACTTTGTTCATTAGAACTTAGTTTACGGTTTGATGGTAAATAATTGTACACCGACTGAAAGGGAGTGACTTATAAGATAGCAAAAAGACCATTAAAATAAAAAATATAATAAAATGTACAGGGTTATTCATTATATTTTGACACCCACCTATAGTAGTTATTACGGGTGACAGAATAAAGCTTTAAATACAAAAGTTTTAGGGTCTTTCACTAAGTATCTTTTAGAAGTATTGGAAACAAAAACGGCTGTAGGTGCGTGTCAAAATATAGTGAATAAACCTGTACATATTACACTTACTTCTGACATATCATGATTTTCATGTTTCTCCACTAATTGTTTAATTTTGAGAAAATCACCTGTCTTAGTAGCCCGAAGTTTGATTGAAGCGGGACAATTCATTTTGTAAGTTCTAAAACACACATAAAGTACATATTCAACAAAGGTATGCCAAAGAGCGCCAAATAATTATATTTGATAAATTCAGATAGTAACAAATTAACAATAATTATAATTTAATTTTATACCTACCTTGTTTTACGAATGCCTTTTCCACGACTTCTTACCGCACCACCATGAACGCAAATATATTGAACTTCGTAATATTTAAGGTCTTTGTTTAATTTACGCGTTAAAATCCTTTGAGCCATCTCAATAGTTCTGCTACCCTTAATAACAAATTTTTGTCTGTTATCTTTTTCATATTGTTTTAAAATGTTGTTAAAGTCATTAAAACAATTAAATAATAGGCCACACTGCATAATAAATACAAACAAACACTAAACAAACCAAAAAATAAGAAAACTCATTACTAAATACTGTAAAGTGTAAACAGAGAAGTACAACAAACATACCTAACCTCACTGTCCAAGTTAGCGTGTACCGAGAAATAGGCACGCTAAAAAATGATGTCATCGCTTTGATGACGTTTCGCGTGCATATAATTATTTGATTTACGTACAAGTTAGCGTGTACCTAGACACAGCGTTTATTATATTTAAATTTAAATACACAAATTGAATGTCAAAATAGGTTAAAAACAATGATCACCGGGCGCAGATCAATCTTTATTTCATGGAGAGAATACCATAATCGTAATTTTTTCACATATTTGAGGTTGGAAAATCTGAGTTCAAACATGCCATATGACGGGTTTGTGATTTCTGTGTAAACAAAACTAATACTTTCCGAAGTTTAGCTGCAGCAAATTTATCAATAATTTGGGAAAAGTTAATATTATGTACGCTTAAGTTCATGCTCAATATAGGCCAGATACCAAGTGTGTTGTGATGGAAAAAACTCCGGGAAGAAATTTTATACCATGAAATAGCTTCTTAGGATTATACCAAAAAGTCCTTAAGTTTCCCCCTCAAGCGTTCTTCCTTCCCAGAGGTTTAAAAGGACCGCCCTTTCCACCCTTTCTATTAACTTTACGTACAAAATTGTGAATTAGTTTCTCTACAGAAAAGGACAAATTTAAAGCACATATGTGTTTTATCAGATTATAATTTTTCGAAATAATGATTAAAATTAATTCAAACTTAAACAAAGTTGAGTTGAGTAATCTGTTATTACCATAAATTCAGTATATATCATGGTGATACTCATATAATATTATAAATCTTATAAAAAAAACAAAATTTTGAAGTACGCCATATATTGCGGACAATGATTTATAGTCCAGTACCAATTTGAACTTCGCGCACCGAGAGCTGTTCTTAATAACTTAACTTCCAAATTTACAGTAATACAAGTAATTATTTTCTAAAACTTTTAGAAATAATTATCAACAGTTGCAGCATATTTTTAATATTGTTTTATCACAATAATAGTTACACACACAATTATAACTTGCACTTGACCGAATTTATTTTCGTTACAGGTACAACAAATAAAATCATATTTGTAAGCAAATTAACAATAATATCTATTAAAGTAACAGCATCAGAGTAACCACCTACATTTGACCCCTTTCGGAATTGCATACATTTTTAAAATTACAAATTAGTATCTTATTGAGAATAAAATGTAATAATTATTTTACCCCTCTCCCCAATCCTTAGAAATTAAATGTCGACAAGCTCCTTCCTCAGGTGTGATTACGTTATAAAAGTAAGGCATCCCTTAAATTTAAAATTTTTGGGTCCAGAAGTTTGGGCGGATTCATTCGCGTACGGGCAAACGATTCTAAACGGAATAAACTAAGCGAACCGAAAATCCCACTATCTTTTATATTTCACCAAGTCAGTTTAATCTAATAAAGCATATATACTTTCTTATATGCGCATTATTTTGCTACCTCTGTAAACCAGGCAACACTGCTAGAGGTAACAAAGTTTAAGCAGTGTCACAAAGCTATATATATCACGGAGGTAATAACAATCTAAGTTTATCCGGTCATATATGAAAATTTTAAAAATTAAAAATCTTTTCCCCTCTCTTGATAGACCTGTTAAGGGAGTCCCCCTAAGCATATATAGGTAATTTTCTTGTTAAAAAGTCAACTGGTTATGGTGGAGGCCAGGTGGCCCAGTCTGTGCACCGGAGGTAACAACTTAACAGGCATCAATATATATATATATATATATATATATATATATATATATATATATATATATATATATATATATATATATATATAAATGCATATATTTTAATTGTAGGTTATGCGGAAAACTCTTATGTCCAAAACCAAAGAGGATATAATTTTTTACTAGTTTCCTTTGACCGAAAGATAATGATTTAGACAAAGTTGTCTTGGTGCAATTTTGCTTTCTTAAAACTTAGAGCTCTTTTTTTAAACTGTTATAATTTGTGTTAGACATGCAGACTGGTTTAGAAGTTATCACTTTCATCATAGCATATTTTTAAATCATTTTTAAATTTTATATGAGCTTATACTATTATGCTCCCAGAGGATGCCACATACTAACTGAACACCCAAGATGTGCTCTATTGTCATATTGTGAAGAAATATGTCAAATTCATAGCACTACACTTAATATTAATATTAACCGTTACTATATAGAGGAAAGTCGCCTAATATTGGATAGTTTTTTTTTAATGACTGCCTTTTACAAAGAAACAAGTCTAAATTTTTGTTACTTTCAGTTGTTTCATTCTATATCTGTTATGCCCCATGAGTTGATAATAACTTTTTAGTATAAACTTGGCAACCTTGTAACAGAGAGATGGTTGAAGCTCAAGCAAGAAGCGAGCACGAAGTTAATATTGTCTCCAAATTAAATAAAGTTTATGAATATACAGTCCACATTTTAATTATTAATAGGGATCAAAACATTGGTCCAATCGACCGGATCGTGTACAGTGAAATTTAGGAAGTTTTTTGATGGAATAGTAAGAAAAATCAAGAAGATAAGTTCAAAGAATTTAACGTCGCCATTTTAATAAATTGGAGTTGGACGAGGAGTCGTGGTCAGAAAGAGAAGGATTATAATTCAATAAGTTAAAGAGAGAGAGCAGGAAGGCAGCCAAGGCAGTCGTGTTCCACCAAGGGTTCCTCTCATAACCTTCGTAAAATTAATGTAAGTCCGTTCCTTTATTATTCCCTTGAATTTCCAAATAAAATTTAGTAGTGTTTGATTTGCGTCAATATAATGGCGGAGTTAGCGAAATTAAAGTCAAAAAGATCCGTTTTTTATCCCTTGAAAATTGACACGTTTTAATAATAAGTTTCAGGAAATTAATAAAGGGGAAATTGATGAACATGTAGCTTATGAGTTACAAGTAAGGTTGGAAAAAATACAACCTCTTTGGGAGGAATTTAATGAGCTTCAATATCAAATAGAAACGGAGTCATGTACGGATGGGACCGAGTACGAACCGGACGAAGCTGAGCGAGCGTTGTTCGAAAATCTTTATTTTAAATTAACTAGCGACATTGGAGTTATTTGTTCCAATTTTAATAAAGGGAGGGAGAACCCAGGTTCAGCGCAAGGTTCTGTGGCTAGTTCCCATAATGGTTCGAACTTAGAAAATCGAAATGTAATGCAATCATTAATAAAATTACCCCCAATTAAGTTACCCAACTTTAATGGTCAATATGACTGCTGGTTGGAGTTTAAGGACTCATTTACCGCTCTTGTAGATAGTAACAGTGGTCTGACGGACATTCAAAAATTCTATTACCTGAGATCGTCTCTCGATAAACAAGTTTTAGAAGTAATAAAGTCCATATCTGTTTCTGAGTCAAACTATAGAGTTGCCTGGCAGTTTTTAAATGATAGATACGAAAATAAAAAAACTAATCATTTATAATCAGATTCGTGCTATATTCGAGCATCCTAGTGTTGAAAAAGAATCACATATTGAGTTGAGAAGCCTGTACGACTCAATTACCAAACATTTACGGTCTTTAAATGTGCTTGGCGAAGAAAGAGATAAGTGGGACAGATTAATAATTTACATCATGAGTAATAAGTTTGATTCGATAACACGTCGCGAGTGGGAGAGTTTTAAATATAAAAATGGCTTGCCTTCTATGGATGATTTAAATAACTTTCTTCGACAAAAGTGTGAAATTCTAGAGAAATTAGAAGCGTCAAATAATGAAAGTCCTGGTAGGTCTCAAAGACCCTTACAAAAACCATTTAATAAAAATTATAGGCGACACAGTAGTAGTTTTGCGGCCACGGGGTCAGGGGAAGGAAGTAGTTTTGTGTGTTATTATTGTAGAAGTCATGAACATGGGATATTTAAGTGTGAATATTTTGCAAAATTAAATGTTAACGACCGCATAGCGGCAGCTGAAAGATTAAAATTATGTTTAAATTGCTTGCGGGATTCCCACCCGTCGTGGAAGTGCAAAAAACCAAAATGTTATAGGTGCGGAAGGGCACATAATTCAATGTTACATTCTGAAAATTATAATAATCAAACTCAAAATGATACTTCAACCAATGGCGCAAAGAACGAAAAGTCTTCAGAATCGATCGGTCAGCTGGCAGCGGCTGAAGGTTCTAGCTATCGCGGTACGACGTCATTGCCATCCGTAACCATGGATACAGACGTCTCCGAATGCGCTGTTGCCGGAGCGTCATATCGGTCGTCGAGTACACAGATTTTACTTTCGACAGCAAGGATCGAGCTAAGAAATGGAGAAAAATCTGTCATGGTGCGTGCTTTATTGGACAGTGGATCGCAAAGTAACTTTGTTACTCAGGAAGTTTGTGAAAAACTCGGTTTGAAGCAATTAAAAATCGATCATACGATAGAGGGAGTGGGTCAAACCCTGACAAATGTTAATAATCAGGTAAATGTTTTAGTACAGTCGCGTGTTAGCAGTTGTATGGATAATATTAATTGCTTAGTATTACCTAGTATAACGGACAAGCTACCGGTTATATCATTTGATAAGAATAGGCTTAATATTCCGGCTGATTTGCAGTTGGCGGATCCTAACTACAATATTATGGGTAAAATAGATTGTTTATTGGGGTCGTCAGTTTTCTGGTCAGTTTTAAGTACAGAACAGGTGCGGCTTGGCCCAGATTGCCCGGTCTTACAAAATACACGGTTAGGGTGGGTCATAGCTGGTAATATAGTAACAAATGGAATAAATAATTGTAGGCATGGTTCTGTAAATTGTTTAAATATAAATAATGAAAGTCTCAATGAAACAATAATAAAATTTTGGCAGTTAGAAGAGATAACTGACGACAAACAAATACTTTCTGAAAGTGAAAAATATTGCGAGGATTATTTCAATAAAACAACGAACAGGAACGAATCAGGCAGGTTAATAGTTAAAATTCCTTTCAAAAATAATTTAAATAAGTTAGGAGAATCCCGTGAAATAGCATTAAAAAGATTTAATATGCTTGAGAAAAAATTTAGTAAAGATCAACTTTTAAAAAAGGAATATATTAAATTCATGTATGATTATGAAAGGTTAGGACACATGACCGAAACAAATGATGTTAATCATGACGGATATTATCTTCCGCATCATGCCGTGTTCAAAGGTGATAGTATCACTACAAAGTGTCGCGTACTGTTTGATGCGTCTGCGAAGACGTCATCCGGGTTATCACTTAATGAAGTACAGTTTGTTGGGCCAACTTTACAGCAGGACTTATTCTCAATTTTAGCACGATTTAGAATCTATGAATATGTTATGACCGGCGACATATCAAAAATGTATCGGCAGATACTTGTTAATAAAGATGATACAAAATATCAGAAAATATTTTGGAGAGCGCAACCTGATGAAAATATAAAAACATATGAATTAAACACGGTAACCTATGGCACTGCGTCTGCGCCATATATCGCGGTTAAATGTTTATTCAAATTGGCATCAGATAATGAAGTAAGGTTCCCAGAGGTTTGTAAAATTATTAAGAGGGACTTTTACATGAATGACCTTTTAACTGGTGCGAACTCTGCAACTGAATTATTAAGTATTCAGAGGGATATTGTAAAATTGCTATCGGAATATGGGTTTGAATTAAGAAAATTTTTGTGTAATAATCAAGATTTATTAAAAGACTTTTCAGTTAATAAAGATTTAGAAGCAAGTGTCTTAAATATTGGTGAGCATAGTCAAAATAAAACTTTAGGGGTTTATTGGGACTCGAATAATGATAACATTAAATACAAGATTAAGACAGATAAAAAGGGGGCTCTGAATAATATTTCTAAACGAACAATCTAATCTCACGTCTGTCAAATCTTCGATCCACTGGGTTTGTTGGGACCGAAAATAATTATCGCAAAATTAATTATTCAAGAATTATGGAAGCTTAAAATACATTGGGATAGTGAGGTTCCATCGCCTTTAGTAGAAAAATGGGTAGATTTTTATAATGATCTGGCCTATATTAATCAGCTTAATATTCCCAGATGTGTAGTTTTTTCTAAGTGTATTAGCATCGAATTGCATGGGTTTTCTGATGCTTCAATCAAGGCATATGGAGCTTGTATTTATGTACGCTACGCAATTGCACCAGGTAACTTTATTTCTAGTTTACTATGCGCAAAATCTAGGGTAGCTCCGGTTAAGCAGATTAGATTACCGCGTCTTGAATTGTGTGGCGCCTTATTGTTGGCAAATTTGGCAAAAAAGGTTAAGGATTCATTAGAGATTAATTTTAATAATTGTTATTTTTGGACTGACTCCACAATCACGCTGTTTTGGATTAAAAGTGACGCCAGTAGGTGGAAAACCTTTGTAGCGAAATAAGATCAGTTACTAATCCGCGAGATTGGTATCATGTTAAATCAAAGGAAAATCCTGCAGATTTGCTAACAAGGGGTGAACCGGTTAAGGTTTTAAATGAATTAAATTTATGGTGGCAAGGCCCAGAGTGGTTTTATGTTAAAAATGAAATTTGGAATTTGGCTCCACCAAACATTGATATATCAGAGATTCCTGAACAGCGTAGTATTTCTTATATTGCTGTAACGCAGCATGGCGAGTTAGATACTTTAATAAAAAGATTTTCCTCATTAAACAAAATAACACGTGTTTTGGCATATGTCTTACGTTTCTTATCAAATATTAAGCTTAGTGATAGTAAAAGAAGTCGTGGGTCATTGTTGCCTGAGGAGCTTGATAAATCTTTAAGTTTATTAATAAAAACCGTACAGATCGAACAGTTTACTCGAGAATACGAGTGTTTGAGCGCCAAGAAAGAACTTCCAAGAGCAAGTAAAATTTTGGCACTTAATCCATTTTTGCATGATGGACTTCTACGTGTAGGGGGTAGGTTAAAAAATGCCGAGCAACCTTTTGAAAAGAGGCACCCCATAATTTTACCGGCTCATCATGTGTTAACGAATCAAATTTTAAGACAAGAACATGAACGACTTTTACATTGCGGTGTTCAAAATTTGTTATATTCTATAAGAGAAAGGTACTGGTCTATATCAGGGCGCAATGCTTGTAAAGGTATAATAAAAAATTGTATTAAGTGTTTCCGAGCTGCTCCTAAAGATATAAATTATTTGATGGGTGATCTTCCCGATATAAGAGTTAATTCATTTTCAGTTTTTTTTAATGTTGGTACTGATTTCGGGGGACCCTTTCTTTTAAAGGACAGACAAACACGAGGTGCACAAAATTATCAAAGCATACATTTGCTTGTTTATACGTATGAGCACAAAAGCTATACATATCGAATTGGTATCGGGACTAACCACGGAAGCGTTTCTAGCTGCTTTCAATAGATTTATTAGTAGACGGGGAAAACCAGCCAACGTTTTTTCAGATAATGGGCTTAATTTTATCGGTGCAAATAATGAATTGGCAAAGATATATGGGTTTTTAAGAGGTAGTTCAGAATATATTGCAAATAAATTAGCAACCGAACGAATAAAATGGCATTTCATTCCCGCACGCTCACCCAGCTTCGGAGGACTTTGGGAGGCCGGAATTAAAAGTGCTAAGCACCATATCAAGCGCGTTATAGGCGAAAATCGTTTGAGTTTTGAGGAATTCGCTACCGTATTGACGCAAATTGAATGTGTTCTAAACTCCCGTCCACTCTGTCCCCTATCCCAAGACCCTGACGATGTAGCAGCCCTGACTCCGGGTCATTTTTTGATTGGCAAGCCAATGGCCACTCTACCTGAAGTTAATATACAACACGTTCCTGAAAATCGACTATCTAAGTAGCAGCACTTACAATTCATAGTGCAGCATTACTGGACTAGATGGCAGAAGGAATATCTGGCTGAGCTCCAGACAAGAGTAAAATGGAAACAAAACTTCGAACTATTATTGAAGATTGGTACATTGGTGTTGGTTAAAAACGAAAATGCACCTACTCTAAATTGGCAGTTGGGAAGAGTTATAGCGTTGTATCCAGGAAAGGACGGTGTTACCCGGGTGGTAGACATTAAGGTGGGTGGTGTTCTGAAACGCTCTGTAAACCGTGTATGTGCGCTACCTATTGAGACTTGACTTTGTTATTGGCGCTACAAGAGAACTAGACGTTGCTCCACTGTGTGAAGAAGATAAAGACTTATTTGTTTTTTAATGTTTTTTTTTGTTGTTTTTAAAATACTGCGTATTTTCAAGGTGGGCGGTATGTTATGCCCCATGAGTTGATAATAACTTTTTAGTATAAACTTGGCAACCTTGTAACAGAGAGATGGTTGAAGCTCAAGCAAGAAGCGGGCACGAAGTTAATATTGTCTCCAAATTAAATAAAGTTTATGAATATACAGTCCACGTTTTAATTATTAATAGGGATCAAAACAATATCTATGTGTTACCCAGGCGCGTGCGGTGAAATTTCAAAGTTGAATATCTCTGTTCCTACTTACAGGAACCGCACCAAATTTAGGGGTTTTAATAGGGAGCCCGCTGGGAATGTTTTGGTAAAGAAAAAAAAACATTTTGTAATTTGCGAAAAAAGTTGAATTTTTGCATTGCTTCCACTGGGAAAAAAATGAACACCTTTAGGTATGTTATTTATTATTTTTTCTAAACAAATTTTACATCATTTTGTCGACAATTTTTAAATTTTAAGAGAAAAAATTTGTTAGTAGAAAGTTATAGTCATTTGAATTTTTTTTTGAATATTTTGTTTCAAAAAATTATATCCAGTATCGGGGAGCGGTGATATTATAAAAAAGGGACTATTGTATTTTATTTTATTGTGCGAGATATCCCATTGTTTTAGTCTTTTTACTAGCCTTTCTGTAAAGAAATGGGCGTCAAATTACTCATAGTAGGCTGGCGCGGATTTAGGGGGAGGGCAGCCCCCCCCCCTGGAAGCCTTGTACAAATAGAATTTTAATAACGAAGTTTATAAAAATAAATATTGTAACATAAACACTAACCATTCGTACTAGGGCTTGCTATCCCGGAATCCCGTTAAAAATTAAGTCCCGAAAAATCGCGTGGTTAGGCACTTAATTCCCGGAATGAATAAATTATAATACATATTTTTAGAAACCTAATTAAATTAATAGTACAGTCATATAAGGTGAAAAAAGGGGTAAACCTCGGAATGAAAGATAATAAGCTATAAACTTGTATAAATCTTTGTTTTGACATTTTATAAGTTAGCTCAAAAGTCTCATAGAATCTCGTGTACGCGAGTCAAGATATTCAAGGTCAAAAGTCACAAAAATCGTTTTTTTCTAAATATCTTGTTTCCTTTACGCTAAATGACTTTTGTAATTATTAGAAAACTTGTAGAGCATAAAATTCTCTACAAATTTGGTTTTAAGCAATATTTTATACAATCAACCGTTCTTGAGATAGAGCGCGAAGAGTGGGGAGCGCTCAGCCGTATGTATGATAACGCTAGGCCAACTGTAGAATCCAGTACGTAGTACAATTTATAAAGTTAATTATTTACTGAAAATATATGATATTTATAAGTTATAATCATAAATAAAACATCTCTTTAATATTATATAGTTAATTTATTAAAAATAGGATATTGAAATGAAAGAGTTTAAATACATTTTAATTAGGTTTTTATTTAACATCACTTTATCGTAAATATTTTACAATTGTAGTTTAAATGAAATGTGAGGGAGATTGTTGCTTGTTTTTTTTTATTATTATTAGCAAGCATGCAGCTAAATATTCTTCTTGTTCATCATCTTATTCCTCTTCTTGTCGCTCAACTTGTATTTCAAATTCATTATCATCATCCCCGCTGCCTCTGGTTCGACTCTAAAGTTTCGTTGTTCGACTCTAAAGCTTCAAGGACTTCAGGTACATATTAACTTTCTTCATCAAGATCATGTGGATATGATGAGGCGTTGAGGTATGCTTGTCCACTGACCACAAACCGAAGGGCATTGCAACCCTACGTAGTAGTAATATAGGAGCATTTTCAAGAATTTACACATTTAAAGGAAAAAAAATACTTAATTTCTATCCTACTTGGAATATAATTATGATAGATTCAAATATAATTAAACGGATGTTTTATTTATAATTAAAATTTATAAATATCATTTATTTATTAGTAAATAATTAAGGCTTGTTAATAATTATAATATTTTTAGTAAATAATTAACTTTATAAATTATACTACGTACTGGATTCTACAGTTGGCCTAGTGCTATCATACATTAGTAATGAAAGGCGTAAGGATACGTATTCAAAAATCCGTTGGATACGAATATTAAAAGAATCCGTATTATCCGTAACCGGCCGAGAACTTGAGTACGCATGCGGAATCAAAATAAATAAGCATTCGGGTGGTTACTAATGCAAAGTGCAAAGAGAAAACGGAATCGGGATCGATATCTACAACACTATCATACATACGGCTGAGCGCTCCCCACGCTTCGCGCTGATTAAGGTTTGTTAATAATTACAAAATTTTTGGTAAATAATTAACTTTATAAATTGTACTACGTACTGGATTCTACAGTTGGCCTAGCGTTATCATACATACGGCTGAGCGCTCCCCACTCTTCGCGCTCTATCTCAAGAACGGTTGATTGTATAAAATATTGCTTAAGACCAAATGTGTAGAGAATTTTATTCTCTATAAGGTTTCTAATAATTACAAACGTAATTTAGCACAAAGGAAACAAAATATTTGCAAAACAACGATTTTTGTGACTTTTGACCTTGAATATCTTGACTCGCGCACACGAGATTCTATGAGACTTTTGAGCTAACTTATAGAATGTCAAAACAAAGATTTATACAAGTTTATAGCTTATTATATGTCATTCCGAGGTTGAATCCCTATTTGATTGGAGTATAATGCTTAAAGCAACATCGCAGTATTTTTCCTAAAAATAATGTTTAACGCATGATATGGCAACCCCGGAAGATTCATTTAAGTTGTAAAAAAATTCAAATTATTTTTACTTCTTATAATTTTATGTTTCTTCTGCATAAATTTTGTTTTATTTTTATTTTAAAATTACAATAATTTAAATAAAAAAAGTTACTTTTATTATCATTACAACTTTTCGGGATCAATCCCGGGATTTTCTTTCTTTGATCCCGAAAATCCCTGGATGCAAATATACGTCCGGGATTGCAAGCCCTAATTCTCCTACATGGTCTACAAAATATTATAAACAAAAACAAACATTTTCCATCTATGTAAGGTCTTTAAAATGAATTAATTATACCACGAAAATATGAATAACAGATCCATAGTAATATGTAGTATGCAGTATGCCAAAAAATGTAAGCTTTTTTTGGCACTTTTGATTTACATGCTCTTAGATTGTTTCTGAAACTATTCCTTACACATCTCAAAGCGATTTAATCAAAATTTGGTATGTTACTTTCTCGTAAATTACTTTTTAGAAAAGCCGTTGCTTGAAAAAATTAATATCCGAAAAAAACTAATTTCGAAAAACAAGTTCCCTGAAAAAAATGTATTTTTGAGAAAAATATTTGAAAAAGTACCATTTAATAACTGCATATTATGCTATCAGTAATAAGTTTTTAAAATTTGAATGTTAACTTGGACAATGCTTAATAGTTAGTATTGAGGCTAATAGGTACCTAAGTAGTGGTATGCAAAACATTACAGATTACATTTAGGGTCACTTGATCCAATCAAAAGCAGAATATAAAACAGTGTTGTTATCTATTACAGCATTTTAAAGGAATACTTAACTAGGTATTATTTAATCTATGCTAATACTTATTCTTATTATATTTTACAATAATGAAATTCTGTGAATAGATTGAGAAGAGAGATGTATCTGTTTTAAAAAAATAACAAGCTTTTCATGCTACATAAAGACGTACTAAATCATAAAAAAATAAGCTCCTTACCTGCCAGTTTTCACACCACAAATTTCAGCAGGGCACAATATAAAATCCGTGCAATCCGAATATGTTTTATAAACCCGGGTTCAGTCATTTTTTTATTAAATTACAGAAGAGCAAGTTTTGTTACTAGTTAAAATACGTAAACAAATCGTTTAAGGTGATATTATTGCTTTGACAGGCAAACTAACCCCACTTATTTGGCAGTGATTACAACCGATACGTCGTGGGCAATCGTAACATACTTCATTAAAAATTATTGTTAAAACGCTGTTTTACTCTTAACAAGATTACCTGTGTAATCCCAGATATTATTAATTTATTATTGTTTAGATATCATTGTTGTTTAATGGAAACACATTTTTAAAATTGAACAAATGGTCTACCGGGTTTTTAAGGTCCGCTGATTGACAACCACTGTTGTTGCTGTAATCACTATTTTCGGCAGCGTTGTCACCAGTAAGTTATCCAAATCATAATATCCTTATTGTTTCTCATACTTATTGATATTTTGGATTAATTATTATTAGCCTTGGAATATGACATAATTCTACATGTTTTATAATTACTGCGACGAACTTTGTTAAAGAAGAAAGTGTTTAGTTATAAACTGACAAAGATACTATGATGAGTATCATTGACCAAGTACATACCGCTTAAAACTTGAAAACAGCATTGAATTAATTCTGGAAGGTACTCTAAGAAAGAAACAGAAACAACAGGGTATTCTGAGTGAAGCAAGTTGTAGTAGAGCACGTGCTAATTAGCCCTCAGCTCAGTTAGCCGATTGGGTACTTTTAGAAAATTTGTACTTCTGTAAGTACTCATTTATCCCCCCAAATGAGCAGAAGGCATAAATAAAAAAATGCTACAATATTTACACTTTCATATTAGTCAAAGAATAATTGTTAGACAATTGGGCATTGTTGGACAAATTATTTATCCTGTTGCGTGTAAGCTAAGATGACCAAAAACATGTTTTCTGATGTAAACATGTTTTCTGATGTAAAATTAAGTAAATTTTTTTGAAAAACAACTTTAAAAAATGCTTTTTCGGAAATGGATCTACAAAAATCTACGAAAATATAATTTTTAGAAAATTATTTTTCTAAATTTAAATTATGAACACTACTGACTTGGAAAATGCCAATGAAAAAATCACAGAAAGATCCTGAACTAACCTAAACGAACCGTTTTTATGTTCGGTCAGTTTTACGTTTTCTTGTACTATACAGTAAATTACTTTCAAAAAAATTTGTGTTTTTTTAATGAATATTCAAAGTCTTTTTCGAAACAATGTTTAAAAAATGGTACTTTCGAAAATCATAGCCTCCTATAAAAATGTAGTTTCAAAAAGTGGTTAAAAAAAATTCGAAAAGTTCCAAAAAAAATTTTGGTAAAACATCCCTAGTTCTCGAATAACTGTATTATCAAAAAAGTTTTCGAGAAAATATATTTTCGAAAAAACGTGCTTTCAACAAATCTGTTTTCGAAAAATTTTCATATATCAGTTCAAATGGATAGAAGGTCTAAATAATAAAAAATGCTAGGATATTGGTAAGTTAAGATGACTGGATTCGCAAGAACAGGTTTATATATTTCGTCCATTATGATATAGTGTACATTTCTTAGAGCCCTAAACAATAAAAATATAAAGTTTCACGCGAACTTGCCCCTTTGTGTAGCTCGAGGTGACGTTGCGTAACCCCGTAAATTTAAAATAACAGTAAATTCTGCCAATGCCAATATAAGACTTAAGGTATTCTTCCAAATGTATCTTTGCTATAAGAAATTGTTACGCAAGTATCCAATATTAGGCACTATCCTAATTTTAGGTTTCTCTACTACTAACTACCTGATGAAGCAGTACAATCATGACAGTACTACTGACTTTCTGCTTCACTTCATCTACTGTTACAGTAACATTGTATTACTTGCCGCTAATTTTACGTTCAGGGCAAACTTTCCCATTTAATATGCACATGTTTGCTTTCTCGTTCTAACTGTCCATACTTCACAAGAGCTCTTTCTGTCAGCAATAAACGGATAAGAAGTTATACATACCATTTAATAACTGCATATTATACTATCAGTAATAAGTTTTTAAAATTTGAATGTTAACTTGGACAATGCTTAATAGTTAGTATTGCGGCTAATAGGTACCTAAGTAGTGGTATGCAAAACATTACAGATTACATTTAGGGTCACTTGATCCAATCAAAAGCAGATTATGAAACTGTGTTGTTATCTATTACAGCATTTTAAAGGAATACTTAACTGGATCGAGTACCCCTTTATAAACTTAATCATCCATAGAATATAATTTCTAGGATTTCTATATCCATTGTTTAGAAAGCTTTAAAAAATAATATCACATACCTAATACCAGAGACTATAAGGAGTATAGACAGACACTCGAATGCACCCAAAAAGCCGGTCTTCCTTGAGACATTTGATGGGTTTACTGGTTTATGGTTTCAAAGTTTGTTTGCCCACCATTATATATACATGTAGATACATAGTATACATATTTATATAATGGTAGACAAACAATCTCTTAAACCATAAACCAGTAAACCCACCAAATGTCTCAAGAGAGACCTGCTTTTTGTTGCACGACAATGTTCGTCTGGGTATTATTTAATCTATGCATTGAGACATTTGATGGGTTATATTATATAAATATGTACACTATGTATCTACATGTATATATAATGGTGGGCAAACAAACTTTGAAACCATAAACCAGTAAACCCATCAAATGTCTCAAGGAAGACCGGCTTTTTGGGTGCATTCGAGTGTCTGTCTATACTCCTTATAGTCTCTGGTATTAGGTATGTGATATTATTTTTTAAAGCTTTCTAAACAATGGATATAGAAATCCTAGAAATTATATTCTATGGATGATTAAGTTTATAAAGGGGTACTCGATCCAGTTAAGTATTCCTTTAAAATGCTGTAATAGGTAACAACACTGTTTCATATTCTGCTTTTGATTGGATCAAGTGACCCTAAATGTAATCTGTAATGTTTTGCATACCACTACTTAGGTACCTATTAGCCTCAATACTAACTATTAAGCATTGTCTAAGATAACATTCAAATTTTAAAAACTTATTACTGATAGCATAATATGCAGTTATTAAATGGTACTTTTTCAAATATTTTTCTCAAAAATACATTTTTTTCAGGGAACTTGTTTTTCGAAATTAGTTTTTTTCGGATATTAATTTTTTCAAGCAACGGCTTTTCTAAAAAGTAATTTACGAGAAAGTAACATACCAAATTTTGATTAAATCGCTTTGAGATGTGTAAGGAATAGTTTCAGAAACAATCTAAGAGCATGTAAATCAAAAATGTCAAAAAAAGCTTACATTTCTTGGCATACTACATATTACTATGGATCTGTTATTCATATTTTCGTGGTATAATTCATTTTAAAGACCTTACATAGATGGAAAATGTTTGTTTTTGTTTATAATATTTTGTAGACCATGTAGGAGAATTAGGGCTTGCAATCCCGGACGTATATTTGCATCCAGGGATTTTCGGGATCAAAGAAAGAAAATCCCGGGATTGATCCCGAAAAGTTTTAATGATAATAAAAGTAACTTTTTTTATTTAAATTATTGTAATTTTAAAATAAAAATAAAACAAAATTTATGCAGAAGAAACATAAAATTATAAGAAGTAAAAATAATTTGAATTTTTTTACAACTTAAATGAATCTTCCGGGGTTGCCATATCATGCGTTAAACATTATTTTTAGGAAAAATACTGCGATGTTGCTTTAAGCATTATACTCCAATCAAATAGGGATTCAACCTCGGAATGACAGATAATAAGCTATAAACTTGTATAAATCTTTGTTTTGACATTCTATAAGTTAGCTCAAAAGTCTCATATAATCTCGTGTGCGCGAGTCAAGATATTCAAGGTCAAAAGTCACAAAAATCGTTGTTTTGTAAATATTTTGTTTCCTTTGCGCTAAATTACGTTTGTAATTATTAGAAACCTTATAGAGAATAAAATTCTCTACACATTTGGTCTTAAGCAATATTTTATACAATCAACCGTTCTTGAGATAGAGCGCGAAGAGTGGGGAGCGATCAGCCGTATGTATGATAACGCTAGGCCAACTGTAGAATCCAGTACGTAGTACAATTTATAAAGTTAATTATTTACCAAGAATTTTGTAATTATTAACAAACCTTAATTAGCGCGAAGCGTGGGGAGCGCTCAGCCGTATGTATGATAGTGTTGTAGATATCGATCCCGATTCCGTTTTCTCTTTGCACTTTGCATTAGTAACCACCCGAATGCGTATTTATTTTGATTCCGCATGCGTACTCAAGTTCTCGGCCGGTTACGGATAATACGGATTCTTTTAATAGTCGTATCCAACGGATTTTTGAATACGTATCCTTACGCCTTTCATTACTAATGTATGATAGCACTAGGCCAACTGTAGAATCCAGTACGTAGTATAATTTATAAAGTTAATTATTTACTAAAAATATTATAATTATTAACAAGCCTTAATTATTTATAATAAATAAATGATATTTAGAAATTTTAATCATAGTATGTTATTTATTATTTTTTCTAAAAAAATTTTACATCATTTTGTCGACAATTTTTAAATTTTAAGAGAAAAAATTTGTTAGTAGAAAGTTATAGTCATTTGAATTTTTTTTTGAATATTTTGTTTCAAAAAATTATATCCAGTATCGGGGAGCGGTAATATTATAAAAAAGGGACTATTGTATTTTATTTTATTGTGCGAGATATCCCATTGTTTTCGTCTTTTTACTAGCCTTTCTGTAAAGAAATGGGCGTCAAATTACTCATAGTAGGCTGGCGCGGATTTAGGGGGAGGGCAGCCCCCCCCTGGAAGCCTTGTACAAATAGAATTTTAATAACGAAGTTTATAAAAATAAATATTGTAACATAAACACTAACCATTCGTACTAGGGCTTGCTATCCCGGAATCCCGTTAAAAATTAAGTCCCGAAAAATCGCGTGGTTAGGCACTTAATTCCCGGAATGAATAAATTATAATACATATTTTTAGAAACCTAATTAAATTAATAGTACAGTCATATAAGGTGAAAAAAGGGGTAAACCTCGGAATGAAAGATAATACGCTATAAACTTGTATAAATCTTTGCTTTGACATTTTATAAGTTAGCTCAAAAGTCTCAGAATCTCGTGTACGCGAGTCAAAATATTCAAGGTCAAAAGTCACAAAAATCGTTTTTTTCTATATATCTTGGTTCCTTTACGCTAAATGACTTTTGTAATTATTAGAAAACTTGTAGAGCATAAAATTCTCTACAAATTTGGTTTTAAGCAATATTTTATACAATCAACCGTTCTTGAGATAGAGCGCGAAGAGTGGGGAGCGCTCAGCCGTATGTATGATAAAGCTAGGCCAACTGTAGAATCCAGTACGTAGTACAATTTATAAAGTTAATTATTTACTGAAAATATATGATATTTATAAGTTATAATCATAAATAAAACATCTCTTTAATTTTATATAGTTAATTTATGTTAAAAATAGGATATTGAAATGAAAGAGTTTAAATACATTTTAATTAGGTTTTTATGTAACATCACTTTATCGTAAATATTTTACAATTGTAGTTTAAATGAAATGTGAGGGAGATTGTTGCTTGTTTTTTTTTATTATTAATAGCAAGCATGCAGCTAAATATTCTTCTTGTTCATCATCTTATTCCTCTTCTTGTCGCTCAACTTGTATTTCAAATTCATTATCATCATCCCCGCTGCCTCTTGTTCGACTCTAAAGTTTCGTTGTTCGACTCTAAAGCTTCAAGGACTTCAGGTACATATTAACTTTCTTCATCAAGATCATGTGGATATGATGAGGCGTTGAGGTATGCTTGTCCACTGACCACAAACCGAAGGGCATTGCAACCCTACGTAATAGTAATATAGGAGCATTTTCAAGAATTTACACATTTAAAGGAAAAAAAATACTTAATTTCTATCCTACTTGAAATATAATTATGATAGATTCAAATATAATTAAACGGATGTTTTATAAATGTAATCTGTAATGTTTTGCATACCACTACTTAGGTACCCATTAGCCTCAATACTAACTATTAAGCATTGTCCAAGTTAACATTCAAATTTTAAAAACTTATTACTGATAGCATAATATGCAGTTATTAAATGGTACTTTTTTAAATATTTTTCTCAAAAATACATTTTTTTCAGGGAACTTGTTTTTCGAAATTAGTTTTTTTCGGATATTAATTTTTTCAAGCAACGGCTTTTCTAAAAAGTAATTTACGAGAAAGTAACATACCAAATTTTGATTAAATCGCTTTGAGATGTGTAAGGAATAGTTTCAGAAACAATCTAAGAGCATGCAAATCAAAAATGCCAAAAAAAGCTTACATTTTTTGGCATACTACATATTACTATGGATCTGTTATTCATATTTTCGTGGTATAATTCATTTTAAAGACCTTACATAGATGGAAAATGTTTGTTTTTGTTTATAATATTTTGTAGACCATGTAGGAGAATTAGGGCTTGCAATCCCGGACGTATATTTGCATCCAGGGATTTTCGGGATCAAAGAAAGAAAATCCCGGGATTGATCCCGAAAAGTTGTAATGATAATAAAAGTAACTTTTTTTATTTAAATTATTGTAATTTTAAAATAAAAATAAAACAAAATTTATGCAGAAGAAACATAAAATTATAAGAAGTAAAAATAATTTGAATTTTTTTACAACTTAAATGAATCTTCCGGGGTTGCCATATCATGCGTTAAACATTATTTTTAGGAAAAATACTGCGATGTTGCTTTAAGCATTATACTCCAATCAAATAGGGATTCAACCTCGGAATGACAGATAATAAGCTATAAACTTGTATAAATCTTTGTTTTGACATTCTATAAGTTAGCTCAAAAGTCTCATAGAATCTCGTGTGCGCGAGTCAAGATATTCAAGGTCAAAAGTCACAAAAATCGTTGTTTTGTAAATATTTTGTTTCCTTTGCGCTAAATTACGTTTGTAATTATTAGAAACCTTATAGAGAATAAAATTCTCTACACATTTGGTCTTAAGCAATATTTTATACAATCAACCGTTCTTGAGATAGAGCGCGAAGAGTGGGGAGCGCTCAGCCGTATGTATGATAACGCTAGGCCAACTGTAGAATCCAGTACGTAGTACAATTTATAAAGTTAATTATTTACCAAAAATTTTGTAATTATTAACAAACCTTAATTAGCGCGAAGCGTGGGGAGCGCTCAGCCGTATGTATGATAGTGTTGTAGATATCGATCCCGATTCCGTTTTCTCTTTGCACTTTGCATTAGTAACCACCCGAATGCGTATTTATTTTGATTCCGCATGCGTACTCAAGTTCTCGGCCGGTTACGGATAATACGGATTCTTTTAATATTCGTATCCAACGGATTTTTGAATACGTATCCTTACGCCTTTCATTACTAATGTATGATAGCACTAGGCCAACTGTAGAATCCAGTACGTAGTATAATTTATAAAGTTAATTATTTACTAAAAATATTATAATTATTAACAAGCCTTAATTATTTACTAATAAATAAATGATATTTATAAATTTTAATTATAAATAAAACATCCGTTTAATTATATTTGAATCTATCATAATTGTATTCCAAGTAGGATAGAAATTAAGTATTTTTTTTTCCTTTAAATGTGTAAATTCTTGAAAATGCTCCTATATTACTATTACATAGGGTTGCAATGCCCTTCGGTTTGTGGTCAGTGGACAAGCATACCTCAACGCCTCATCATATCCACATGATCTTGATGAAGAAAGTTAATATGTACCTGAAGTCCTTGAAGCTTTAGAGTCGAACAACGAAACTTTAGAGTCGAACAAGAGGCAGCGGGGATGATGATAATGAATTTGAAATACAAGTTGAGCGACAAGAAGAGGAATAAGATGATGAACAAGAAGAATATTTAGCTGCATGCTTGCTAATAATAATAAAAAAAAACAAGCAACAATCTCCCTCACATTTCATTTAAACTACAATTGTAAAATATTTACGATAAAGTGATGTTAAATAAGAACCTAATTAAAATGTATTTAAACTCTTTCATTTCAATATCCTATTTTTAACATAAATTAACTATATAAAATTAAAGAGATGTTTTATTTATGATTATAACTTATAAATATCATATAATTTCAGTAAATAATTAACTTTATAAATTGTACTACGTACTGGATTCTACAGTTGGCCTAGCGTTATCATACATACGGCTGAGCGCTCCCCACTCTTCGCGCTCTATCTCAAGAACGGTTGATTGTATAAAATATTGCTTAAAACCAAATTTGTAGAGAATTTTATGCTCTACAAGTTTTCTAATAATTGCAAAAGTCATTTAGCGTAAAGGAAACAAGATATTTAGAAAAAAACGATTTTTGTGACTTTTGACCTTGAATATCTTGACTCGCGTACACGAGATTCTATGAGACTTTTGAGCTAACTTATAAAATGTCAAAAAAAAGATTTATACAAGTTTATAGCGTATTATCTTTCATTCCGAGGTTTACCCCTTTTTTCACCTTATATGACTGTACTATTAATTTAATTAGGTTTCTAAAAATATGTATTATAATTTATTCATTCCGGGAATTAAGTGCCTAACCACGCGATTTTTCGGGACTTAATTTTTAACGGGATTCCGGGATAGCAAGCCCTAGTACGAATGGTTAGTGTTTATGTTACAATATTTATTTTTATAAACTTCGTTATTAAAATTCTATTTGTACAAGGCTTCCAGGGGGGGGGGGCTGCCCTCCCCCTAAATCCGCGCCAGCCTACTATGAGTAATTTGACGCCCATTTCTTTACAGAAAGGCTAGTAAAAAGACGAAAACAATGGGATATCTCGCACAATAAAATAAAATACAATAGTCCCTTTTTTATAATATTACCGCTCCCCGATACTGGATATAATTTTTTGAAACAAAATATTCAAAAAAAAATTCAAATGACTATAACTTTCTACTAACAAATTTTTTCTCTTAAAATTTAAAAATTGTCGACAAAATGATGTAAAATTTTTTTAGAAAAAATAATAAATAACATACTATGATTAAAATTTCTAAATATCATTTATTTATTAGTAAATAATTAAGGCTTGTTAATAATTATAATATTTTTAGTAAATAATTAACTTTATAAATTATACTACGTACTGGATTCTACAGTTGGCCTAGTGCTATCATACATTAGTAATGAAAGGCGTAAGGATACGTATTCAAAAATCCGTTGGATACGACTATTAAAAGAATCCGTATTATCCGTAACCGGCCGAGAACTTGAGTACGCATGCGGAATCAAAATAAATACGCATTCGGGTGGTTACTAATGCAAAGTGCAAAGAGAAAACGGAATCGGGATCGATATCTACAACACTATCATACATACGGCTGAGCGCTCCCCACGCTTCGCGCTAATTAAGGTTTGTTAATAATTACAAAATTTTTGGTAAATAATTAACTTTATAAATTGTACTACGTACTGGATTCTACAGTTGGCCTAGCGTTATCATACATACGGCTGAGCGCTCCCCACTCTTCGCGCTCTATCTCAAGAACGGTTGATTGTATAAAATATTGCTTAAGACCAAATGTGTAGAGAATTTTATTCTCTATAAGGTTTCTAATAATTACAAACGTAATTTAGCGCAAAGGAAACAAAATATTTACAAAACAACGATTTTTGTGACTTTTGACCTTGAATATCTTGACTCGCGCACACGAGATTATATGAGACTTTTGAGCTAACTTATAGAATGTCAAAACAAAGATTTATACAAGTTTATAGCTTATTATCTGTCATTCCGAGGTTGAATCCCTATTTGATTGGAGTATAATGCTTAAAGCAACATCGCAGTATTTTTCCTAAAAATAATGTTTAACGCATGATATGGCAACCCCGGAAGATTCATTTAAGTTGTAAAAAAATTCAAATTATTTTTACTTCTTATAATTTTATGTTTCTTCTGCATAAATTTTGTTTTATTTTTATTTTAAAATTACAATAATTTAAATAAAAAAAGTTACTTTTATTATCATTAAAACTTTTCGGGATCAATCCCGGGATTTTCTTTCTTTGATCCCGAAAATCCCTGGATGCAAATATACGTCCGGGATTGCAAGCCCTAATTCTCCTACATGGTCTACAAAATATTATAAACAAAAACAAACATTTTCCATCTATGTAAGGTCTTTAAAATGAATTATACCACGAAAATATGAATAACAGATCCATAGTAATATGTAGTATGCCAAAAAATGTAAGCTTTTTTTGGCATTTTTGATTTACATGCTCTTAGATTGTTTCTGAAACTATTCCTTACACATCTCAAAGCGATTTAATCAAAATTTGGTATGTTACTTTCTCGTAAATTACTTTTTAGAAAAGCCGTTGCTTGAAAAAATTAATATCCGAAAAAAACTAATTTCGAAAAACAAGTTCCCTGAAAAAAATGTATTTTTGAGAAAAATATTTGAAAAAGTACCATTTAATAACTGCATATTATGCTATCAGTAATAAGTTTTTAAAATTTGAATGTTAACTTGGACAATGCTTAATAGTTAGTATTGAGGCTAATAGGTACCTAAGTAGTGGTATGCAAAACATTACAGATTACATTTAGGGTCACTTGATCCAATCAAAAGCAGAATATGAAACAGTGTTGTTACCTATTACAGCATTTTAAAGGAATACTTAACTGGATCGAGTACCCCTTTATAAACTTAATCATCCATAGAATATAATTTCTAGGATTTCTATATCCATTGTTTAGAAAGCTTTAAAAAATAATATCACATACCTAATACCAGAGACTATAAGGAGTATAGACAGACACTCGAATGCACCCAAAAAGCCGGTCTTCCTTGAGACATTTGATGGGTTTACTGGTTTATGGTTTCAAAGTTTGTTTGCCCACCATTATATATACATGTAGATACATAGTGTACATATTTATATAATATAACCCACCAAATGTCTCAATGCATAGATTAAATAATACCCAGACGAACATTGTCGTGCAACAAAAAGCAGGTCTCTCTTGAGACATTTGGTGGGTTTACTGGTTTATGGTTTAAGAGATTGTTTGTCTACCATTATATAAATATGTATACTATGTATCTACATGTATATATAATGGTGGGCAAACAAACTTTGAAACCATAAACCAGTAAACCCATCAAATGTCTCAAGGAAGACCGGCTTTTTGGGTGCATTCGAGTGTCTGTCTATACTCCTTATAGTCTCTGGTATTAGGTATGTGATATTATTTTTTAAAGCTTTCTAAACAATGGATATAGAAATCCTAGAAATTATATTCTATGGATGATTAAGTTTATAAAGGGGTACTCGATCCAGTTAAGTATTCCTTTAAAATGCTGTAATAGATAACAACACTGTTTCATAATCTGCTTTTGATTGGATCAAGTGACCCTAAATGTGTAATGTTTTGCATACCACTACTTAGGTACCTATTAGCCGCAATACTAACTATTAAGCATTGTCCAAGTTAACATTCAAATTTTAAAAACTTATTACTGATAGTATAATATGCAGTTATTAAATGGTATGTATCACTTCTTATCCGTTTATTGCTGACAGAAAGAGCTCTTGTGAAGTATGGACAGTTAGAACGAGAAAGCAAACATGTGCATATTAAATGGGAAAGTTTGCCCTGAACGTAAAATTAGCGGCAAGTAATACAATGTTACTGTAACAGTAGATGAAGTGAAGCAGAAAGTCAGTAGTACTGTCATGATTGTACTGCTTCATCAGGTAGTTAGTAGTAGAGAAACCTAAAATTAGGATAGTGCCTAATATTGGATACTTGCGTAACAATTTCTTATAGCAAAGATACATTTGGAAGAATACCTTAAGTCTTATATTGGCATTGGCAGAATTTACTGTTATTTTAAATTTACGGGGTTACGCAACGTCACCTCGAGCTACACAAAGGGGCAAGTTCGCGTGAAACTTTATATTTTTATTGTTTAGGGCTCTAAGAAATGTACACTATATCATAATGGACGAAATATATAAACCTGTTCTTGCGAATCCAGTCATCTTAACTTACCAATATCCTAGCATTTTTTATTATTTAGACCTTCTATCCATTTGAACTGGTATATGAAAATTTTTCGAAAACAGATTTGTTGAAAGCACGTTTTTTCGAAAATATATTTTCTCGAAAACTTTTTTGATAATACAGTTATTCGAGAACTAGGGATGTTTTACCAAAATTTTTTTTGGAACTTTTCGAATTTTTTTTAACCACTTTTTGAAACTACATTTTTATAGGAGGCTATGATTTTCGAAAGTACCATTTTTTAAACATTGTTTCGAAAAAGACTTTGAATATTCATTAAAAAAACACAAATTTTTTTGAAAGTAATTTACTGTATAGTACAAGAAAACGTAAAACTGACCGAACATAAAAACGGTTCGTTTAGGTTAGTTCAGGATCTTTCTGTGATTTTTTCATTGGCATTTTCCAAGTCAGTAGTGTTCATAATTTAAATTTAGAAAAATAATTTTCTAAAAATTATATTTTCGTAGATTTTTGTAGATCCATTTCCGAAAAAGCATTTTTTAAAGTTGTTTTTCAAAAAAATTTACTTAATTTTACATCAGAAAACATGTTTACATCAGAAAACATGTTTTTGGTCATCTTAGCTTACACGCAACAGGATAAATAATTTGTCCAACAATGCCCAATTGTCTAACAATTATTCTTTGACTAATATGAAAGTGTAAATATTGTAGCATTTTTTTATTTATGCCTTCTGCTCATTTGGGGGGATAAATGAGTACTTACAGAAGTACAAATTTTCTAAAAGTACCCAATCGGCTAACTGAGCTGAGGGCTAATTAGCACGTGCTCTACTACAACTTGCTTCACTCAGAATACCCTGTTGTTTCTGTTTCTTTCTTAGAGTACCTTCCAGAATTAATTCAATGCTGTTTTCAAGTTTTAAGCGGTATGTACTTGGTCAATGATACTCATCATAGTATCTTTGTCAGTTTATAACTAAACACTTTCTTCTTTAACAAAGTTCGTCGCAGTAATTATAAAACATGTAGAATTATGTCATATTCCAAGGCTAATAATAATTAATCCAAAATATCAATAAGTATGAGAAACAATAAGGATATTATGATTTGGATAACTTACTGGTGACAACGCTGCCGAAAATAGTGATTACAGCAACAACAGTGGTTGTCAATCAGCGGACCTTAAAAACCCGGTAGACCATTTGTTCAATTTTAAAAATGTGTTTCCATTAAACAACAATGATATCTAAACAATAATAAATTAATAATATCTGGGATTACACAGGTAATCTTGTTAAGAGTAAAACAGCGTTTTAACAATAATTTTTAATGAAGTATGTTACGATTGCCCACGACGTATCGGTTGTAATCACTGCCAAATAAGTGGGGTTAGTTTGCCTGTCAAAGCAATAATATCACCTTAAACGATTTGTTTACGTATTTTAACTAGTAACAAAACTTGCTCTTCTGTAATTTAATAAAAAAATGACTGAACCCGGGTTTATAAAACATATTCGGATTGCACGGATTTTATATTGTGCCCTGCTGAAATTTGTGGTGTGAAAACTGGCAGGTAAGGAGCTTATTTTTTTATGATTTAGTACGTCTTTATGTAGCATGAAAAGCTTGTTATTTTTTTAAAACAGATACATCTCTCTTCTCAATCTATTCACAGAATTTCATTATTGTAAAATATAATAAGAATAAGTATTAGCATAGATTAAATAATACCTAGTTAAGTATTCCTTTAAAATGCTGTAATAGATAACAACACTGTTTTATATTCTGCTTTTGATTGGATCAAGTGACCCTAAATGTAATCTGTAATGTTTTGCATACCACTACTTAGGTACCTATTAGCCTCAATACTAACTATTAAGCATTGTCCAAGTTAACATTCAAATTTTAAAAACTTATTACTGATAGCATAATATGCAGTTATTAAATGGTACTTTTTCAAATATTTTTCTCAAAAATACATTTTTTTCAGGGAACTTGTTTTTCGAAATTAGTTTTTTTCGGATATTAATTTTTTCAAGCAACGGCTTTTCTAAAAAGTAATTTACGAGAAAGTAACATACCAAATTTTGATTAAATCGCTTTGAGATGTGTAAGGAATAGTTTCAGAAACAATCTAAGAGCATGTAAATCAAAAGTGCCAAAAAAAGCTTACATTTTTTGGCATACTGCATACTACATATTACTATGGATCTGTTATTCATATTTTCGTGGTATAATTCATTTTAAAGACCTTACATAGATGGAAAATGTTTGTTTTTGTTTATAATATTTTGTAGACCATGTAGGAGAATTAGGGCTTGCAATCCCGGACGTATATTTGCATCCAGGGATTTTCGGGATCAAAGAAAGAAAATCCCGGGATTGATCCCGAAAAGTTGTAATGATAATAAAAGTAACTTTTTTTATTTAAATTATTGTAATTTTAAAATAAAAATAAAACAAAATTTATGCAGAAGAAACATAAAATTATAAGAAGTAAAAATAATTTGAATTTTTTACAACTTAAATGAATCTTCCGGGGTTGCCATATCATGCGTTAAACATTATTTTTAGGAAAAATACTGCGATGTTGCTTTAAGCATTATACTCCAATCAAATAGGGATTCAACCTCGGAATGACAGATAATAAGCTATAAACTTGTATAAATCTTTGTTTTGACATTCTATAAGTTAGCTCAAAAGTCTCATAGAATCTCGTGTGCGCGAGTCAAGATATTCAAGGTCAAAAGTCACAAAAATCGTTGTTTTGCAAATATTTTGTTTCCTTTGTGCTAAATTACGTTTGTAATTATTAGAAACCTTATAGAGAATAAAATTCTCTACACATTTGGTCTTAAGCAATATTTTATACAATCAACCGTTCTTGAGATAGAGCGCGAAGAGTGGGGAGCGCTCAGCCGTATGTATGATAACGCTAGGCCAACTGTAGAATCCAGTACGTAGTACAATTTATAAAGTTAATTATTTACCAAAAATTTTGTAATTATTAACAAACCTTAATCAGCGCGAAGCGTGGGGAGCGCTCAGCCGTATGTATGATAGTGTTGTAGATATCGATCCCGATTCCGTTTTCTCTTTGCACTTTGCATTAGTAACCACCCGAATGCGTATTTATTTTGATTCCGCATGCGTACTCAAGTTCTCGGCCGGTTACGGATAATACGGATTCTTTTAATATTCGTATCCAACGGATTTTTGAATACGTATCCTTACGCCTTTCATTACTAATGTATGATAGCACTAGGCCAACTGTAGAATCCAGTACGTAGTATAATTTATAAAGTTAATTATTTACTAAAAATATTATAATTATTAACAAGCCTTAATTATTTACTAATAAATAAATGATATTTATAAATTTTAATTATAAATAAAACATCCGTTTAATTATATTTGAATCTATCATAATTATATTCCAAGTAGGATAGAAATTAAGTATTTTTTTTCCTTTAAATGTGTAAATTCTTGAAAATGCTCCTATATTACTACTACGTAGGGTTGCAATGCCCTTCGGTTTGTGGTCAGTGGACAAGCATACCTCAACGCCTCATCATATCCACATGATCTTGATGAAGAAAGTTAATATGTACCTGAAGTCCTTGAAGCTTTAGAGTCGAACAACGAAACTTTAGAGTCGAACCAGAGGCAGCGGGGATGATGATAATGAATTTGAAATACAAGTTGAGCGACAAGAAGAGGAATAAGATGATGAACAAGAAGAATATTTAGCTGCATGCTTGCTAATAATAATAAAAAAAAACAAGCAACAATCTCCCTCACATTTCATTTAAACTACAATTGTAAAATATTTACGATAAAGTGATGTTAAATAAAAACCTAATTAAAATGTATTTAAACTCTTTCATTTCAATATCCTATTTTTAATAAATTAACTATATAATATTAAAGAGATGTTTTATTTATGATTATAACTTATAAATATCATATATTTTCAGTAAATAATTAACTTTATAAATTGTACTACGTACTGGATTCTACAGTTGGCCTAGCGTTATCATACATACGGCTGAGCGCTCCCCACTCTTCGCGCTCTATCTCAAGAACGGTTGATTGTATAAAATATTGCTTAAAACCAAATTTGTAGAGAATTTTATGCTCTACAAGTTTTCTAATAATTACAAAAGTCATTTAGCGTAAAGGAAACAAGATATTTAGAAAAAAACGATTTTTGTGACTTTTGACCTTGAATATCTTGACTCGCGTACACGAGATTCTATGAGACTTTTGAGCTAACTTATAAAATGTCAAAACAAAGATTTATACAAGTTTATAGCTTATTATCTTTCATTCCGAGGTTTACATCTTTTTTCACCTTATATGACTATACTATTAATTTAATTAGGTTTCTAAAAATATGTATTATAATTTATTCATTCCGGGAATTAAGTGCCTAACCACGCGATTTTTCGGGACTTAATTTTTAACGGGATTCCGGGATAGCAAGCCCTAGTACGAATGGTTAGTGTTTATGTTACAATATTTATTTTTATAAACTTCGTTATTAAAATTCTATTTGTACAAGGCTTCCAGGGGGGGGGCTACTATGAGTAATTTGACGCCCATTTCTTTACAGAAAGGCTAGTAAAAAGACTAAAACAATGGGATATCTCGCACAATAAAATAAAATACAATAGTCCCTTTTTTATAATATCACCGCTCCCCGATACTGGATATAATTTTTTGAAACAAAATATTCAAAAAAAAATTCAAATGACTATAACTTTCTACTAACAAATTTTTTCTCTTAAAATTTAAAAATTGTCGACAAAATGATGTAAAATTTGTTTAGAAAAAATAATAAATAACATACCTAAAGGTGTTCATTTTTTTCCCAGTGGAAGCAATGCAAAAATTCAACTTTTTTCGCAAATTACAAAATGTTTTTTTTTCTTTACCAAAACATTCCCAGCGGGCTCCCTATTAAAACCCCTAAATTTGGTGCGGTTCCTGTAAGTAGGAACAGAGATATTCAACTTTGAAATTTCACCGCACGCGCCTGGATAACACATAGATATTGTTTTGATCCCTATTAATAATTAAAACGTGGACTGTATATTCATAAACTTTATTTAATTTGGAGACAATATTAACTTCGTGCCCGCTTCTTGCTTGAGCTTCAACCATCTCTCTGTTACAAGGTTGCCAAGTTTATACTAAAAAGTTATTATCAACTCATGGGGCATAACATACCGCCCACCTTGAAAATACGCAGTATTTTAAAAACAACAAAAAAAACATTAAAAAACAAATAAGTCTTTATCTTCTTCACACAGTGGAGCAACGTCTAGTTCTCTTGTAGCGCCAATAACAAAGTCAAGTCTCAATAGGTAGCGCACATACACGGTTTACAGCGCGTTTCAGAACACCACCCACCTTAATGTCTACCACCCGGGTAACACCGTCCTTTCCTGGATACAACGCTATAACTCTTCCCAACTGCCAATTTAGAGTAGGTGCATTTTCGTTTTTAACCAACACCAATGTACCAATCTTCAATAATAGTTCGAAGTTTTGTTTCCATTTTACTCTTGTCTGGAGCTCAGCCAGATATTCCTTCTGCCATCTAGTCCAGTAATGCTGCACTATGAATTGTAAGTGCTGCCACTTAGATAGTCGATTTTCAGGAACGTGTTGTATATTAACTTCAGGTAGAGTGGCCATTGGCTTGCCAATCAAAAAATGACCCGGAGTCAGGGCTACTACATCGTCAGGGTCTTGGGATAGGGGACAGAGTGGACGGGAGTTTAGAACACATTCAATTTGCGTCAATACGGTAGCGAATTCCTCAAAACTCAAACGATTTTCGCCTATAACGCGCTTGATATGGTGCTTAGCACTTTTAATTCCGGCCTCCCAAAGTCCTCCGAAGCTGGGTGAGCGTGCGGGAATGAAATGCCATTTTATTCGTTCGGTTGCTAATTTATTTGCAATATATTGTCATATTTCCCCAGATATTCATCATTTTTTCCAAATTTCTATACATTTTTCATATTATTTATTTAACATTTCGGAAACCACTCTACGTGCTGCGATTGCATATCGCTGGCCTCGCCTTTATTTTATGAACCCTGACCAGTTGTACTGTTTGTATAAACTGTTCTTGAGGGGTTCATATAAAAAGCGTACCAGCGAGATGCAAAGGGGGGCGTCGTGTCCCGACGGGGAGGCGTCACTGTGGTGCCGCACGAATAGTACGCATAGTACGAATAGCGCCAGCCCTTTAGGCTGACAAAGTACTCGGCTAGAAGCTGCCCCCTACGCTACCCAACTTAGTTACGTAAGTGTATTATTGTGCTTGTACCTGATATCAATATAAGTGTTTTGGTAAACCGCAGCCTATTTTATCAACCCTGACGACCCCTAGCGCGACATTTGGTGGAGGCGCCTGGTTCGTTCTCGTTGGTAAGTTCTTCCTAACTTGCCAAGGGCCTTTTGTGTTTTATAATTTTTTACTATCTCTTTCAGGTCATTTTAGTGTTTTTCAGTGCATTTTTAAAGTGTTTTTTTGCAGGGCGTTATAGTGCATTTTTTTTGTCAAATTACTTTTTACAGTGATTTTTTTTAAAGGGCATTTTTACAGTGTTTTTTTTCAGGATTTTTTTTACATTGGTTTTTAAAGGGTATTTATTTTACAGTGGTTTTAAGGGGAATTTTTACAGTGCTTTTTACGTCTATATAATTTTCCTACCCCATTCTCATCCCAAAAAACGTTTGACATAATTTTGTCTTGTGCCCGTTAACGCTGGCGAGATTAAAATTATCCAAACAGAACCTATAGGAAAACCCACCTCGTGCCCGTTAACGCTGGCGAGGCTAGGTTTACTATAAATCCCACCTCAAAGCGTCTACTGTTTTCCTGTCTTGTGCCCGTTAACGCTGGCGAGACTAGATTACATGGACTGCTAAATATAGAAGTAGTTCCACCTCGTGCCCGTTAACGCTGGCGAGGCCAGAATTATTATATATTGGGGTTAATCACTAAACTGCCTTCAACCCTTTTATTCCTGTTATTCCTTTTATTTAATTTTTATGGCCCGTAGGAAGCTTAACAAGATTCAAAGAGAACGAAAAAGGCAAGAGAAGTTGAGGGTTGTTAATAACGGCACATCGTTAGGTTTACCAAATACACTACCCGTAAAAATTTTTATTTCAAACGAGCAACAATTAAGGGCCCTGAGATTAAAAAGGAAATTTTTAAATTTATTTGGCGACAATGAAATATAATATTTTGTTTTGACATTGAGGTCGTCGCTCATGAACTTAAAGTGTATTTTGAAATTTAATACACAAGGTTCGCGTACTTGGTATGTTATCAATTAAAGTTGAACATGCTATTATTATAATATTATAAACATGTTTATATATTGAAGCGCCATTTAAATATAAAATTTTCCTATTTTCCTAAATATCTTTTTAAATTATTTTTTATTACTTTATAGGTATATTTGTACTGCCTTTTTTTTTATCGCCATTTTTATAAGGTACCATAGAGATATTTATATTTTATTATCATTTTTAGGTTTGATACTTAATATAATAACAGTACATATGTATATTTCGCCTGTGATGTTTAATGAGCAGCCGCCATTGCCGGTAACCAGGACCACGGGCAGCAAATACAAAACTTTATACCTGTTTTTAGGAGCATGTTCATTTTTTACTTTTTATTTTCTGACTAATCTCTTTTTTATTTTATAGGACGACCTTCCAAAAAATAAAATAATGGATTTTTTTTTTCAAAAAGTTTTAAAAGCTGTGGAAAAAATGGAACTAGTACCTTTTTGGGAAATCAAAGAAAGGGATACTTAGTATTTTATACATGGTCTTTATTCATACAATCTGGGCTAAATGTAAGGTACTTTTTCTTTTAAAAAGGGACTTGAGAATTAAGAACAAGAATAATCTATTTAATTTCAAAAATATATAAGGGAGCTCAACTGGATAAAAGAATTTTGGGAATCGATGTATGGTAAGATGGTAAGAAAGAACAAGCTATTCTTGACTGAATTTTATTTTTTCAATTTTTTTTATGAATTCAATTTTAAAAATTATAATTATAAAGTTTTCAAATTTGTTTTTATAATTAGGTAAAAGCAAATATTTGGTATTTAAATGTGTGTTTTGTGTTGTGCCAGTGTGCGTTAGTATGAAAGAGGGTATACCCAAAATGTATTGGTTTGAGTGTTTTATGCTTGGGAAATTTTAGGAATATTTTACATATTTGTACTATATGCTTATTTATCAATTACGGTAGTAAATTTTAGATTGTCAGTGCAATCATTTAGAATACCATTTATTCTATTTTATTTAATGTTTTGCGTTTTTAATAAACATACAAATTAGCAGGTAGAAATATTATTAAGTTCATTATTATAAATAAACCATGAAGGTAAAGGTAGACAGTTCATTATTTTATTTAATCAGCAGAAAAGTAAACAATTGATATTTAATATTAAAGATACCATTCACCTAGGTAGTTTTATTAAATTGTAATATACGGTGTCTAATGAAAATAAGTTAAACAAAAACAAGGGTATATTTTATGACTGAGACATTGAAAAATAAATCAGGGTCAGAATTTTTTTATAAATCCAACTTCTTTTATACTTTTAAGTCGAATATTATTATTATTAAGTAAATTTAAATATAGCGTACAATAATGATTACCATATGCATTTTGTAATCGGGTGTTTATTTGTTTATATGACTGAAAGTCATATGCTTTCCAAATAGGGGGACATGGAGGATGACTTTGAACACGGAGTTGAATGTCCGCCTATTTGATGGTGATATGTGTTATGTATATGATTATTTATTTTATTTATGACTAAAAGTCATAATATGTTTTCCGAGTAGGGGAACATGGAAGATGGCCCTGAGCATAGAGCTGAATGTTCGCCTACTCGATGGTGGTATGTATACCGTTATTTAAATGGCTAAGAGTCATTATGTGAGTATAGGGAGACATGGAAGAGGACCTTCATATAGGGTTGAATGTCTGCCTATGCGAAATATTAAGAGTTATATGCAAGCAGCATTTGAAGTTTATGTGACTTATGTGAAATATTAAGAGTTATATGCAAATTGTATTTGAAGTTTATGTGACTTTATTGATAAACAAATAGGATGGTAAATATGGTAAATATTTGATGATGTGATTACGCTATATTTGGGTTTTAAATTGTTATGTAAATGTGTATAATTTTGTTTTTCCCTGATGAATTAGAGACCGATGTCTCTCTGTCTCCAAAAGAGTAATACTTAGACACCAATAAAAGTTCTATGTAAAAACCGGGTGAATGTTCTTAGCCTGTCTACTTTTACTTAAACATCATAGTATCATGTAGGTTTTCATTATTTTTCATTATTTATAAACTGTTTTTTTCCTTTTAACTGCCGGTAGTCTTTTTTTTTTCATGTACCATTGGGAGACCACACGACCTGGATCGAGAGCCACAAAACACACCAAAAACCCAAAGGCCAGTCGCCGCTCGCATCCACAGAGCCAGCGTCATGCATCAGCCACGCACGGTCCACCATGGCTCGCCAGCCTGGTCTTCCCTCACAAACGCCGAACTTCTGCACAACCAGCCGTGACGACACTGGTTGATCACAACTACCCTTAGGATTAGCCCTGCAAAGTTCCCGTCAATCACGGCTTAGTAACGGCACTCAACGACACCCAAAGTCCGGGTGGCCGAACTCTTTGGAGGAGGGAGACCCCTGCTGCACTGGGAGTCGGCAACAAAACTAGCCGATCCCACCGCCAGGACACAGGAACCGTGACCGCTGCGTCTGAGCAAGAAGCAGATGACAAGGAGCCTCAACGCCTAAGATGTGTCGGGTTTTGTCGGTGTGTAGGCTATTCGATCAGTAACGTGTTGGAACTCCCTAATAATAGAACTTTGTAAAGAAAGTGTGTAAATGTGAACCAGACTACCAGGACAGTAACCATTTTTATTCTTCATTTTTTAAGCTAGTTTTACCATTCCTCATTTCACCCAAATAAATACGGAGTGTACCGAGCCTGCGAGCTCCAATTGTTTGTGTTTGTAATATTGTTTCTATGTTTGTTTATTGTATATTTTGTTTATCTCCGTTTTGTATATTTGTATTTTGTAAATATGTGATATTTTGTATATATGTATTGTGTAAATTTTTAAAGCTAGGGGCTAGCTTTTACAGGCGCGGGGGAAATGTCATATTTCCCCAGATATTCATCATTTTTTCCAAATTTCTATACATTTTTCATATTATTTATTTAACATTTCGGAAACCACTCTACGTGCTGCGATTGCATATCGCTGGCCTCGCCTTTATTTTATGAACCCTGACCAGTTGTACTGTTTGTATAAACTGTTCTTGAGGGGTTCATATAAAAAGCGTACCAGCGAGATGCAAAGGGGGGCGTCGTGTCCCGACGGGGAGGCGTCACTGTGGTGCCGCACGAATAGTACGCATAGTACGAATAGCGCCAGCCCTTTAGGCTGACAAAGTACTCGGCTAGAAGCTGCCCCCTACGCTACCCAACTTAGTTACGTAAGTGTATTATTGTGCTTGTACCTGATATCAATATAAGTGTTTTGGTAAACCGCAGCCTATTTTATCAACCCTGACGACCCCTAGCGCGACAATATTCTGAACTACCTCTTAAAAACCCATATATCTTTGCCAATTCATTATTTGCACCGATAAAATTAAGCCCATTATCTGAAAAAACGTTGGCTGGTTTTCCCCGTCTACTAATAAATCTATTGAAAGCAGCTAGAAACGCTTCCGTGGTTAGTCCCGATACCAATTCGATATGTATAGCTTTTGTGCTCATACGTATAAACAAGCAAATGTATGCTTTGATAATTTTTGCACCTCGTGTTTGTCTGTCCTTTAAAAGAAAGGGTCCCCCGAAATCAGTACCAACATTAAAAAAAACTGAAAATGAATTAACTCTTATATCGGGAAGATCACCCATCAAATAATTTATATCTTTAGGAGCAGCTCGGAAACACTTAATACAATTTTTTATTATACCTTTACAAGCATTGCGCCCTGATATAGACCAGTACCTTTCTCTTATAGAATATAACAAATTTTGAAAACCGCAATGTAAAAGTCGTTCATGTTCTTGTCTTAAAATTTGATTCGTTAACACATGATGAGCCGGTAAAATTATGGGGTGCCTCTTTTCAAAAGGTTGCTCGGCATTTTTTAACCTACCCCCTACACGTAGAAGTCCATCATGCAAAAATGGATTAAGTGCCAAAATTTTACTTGCTCTTGGAAGTTCTTTCTTGGCGCTCAAACACTCGTATTCTCGAGTAAACTGTTCGATCTGTACGGTTTTTATTAATAAACTTAAAGATTTATCAAGCTCCTCAGGCAACAATGACCCACGACTTCTTTTACTATCACTAAGCTTAATATTTGATAAGAAACGTAAGACATATGCCAAAACACGTGTTATTTTGTTTAATGAGGAAAATCTTTTTATTAAAGTATCTAACTCGCCATGCTGCGTTACAGCAATATAAGAAATACTACGCTGTTCAGGAATCTCTGATATATCAATGTTTGGTGGAGCCAAATTCCAAATTTCATTTTTAACATAAAACCACTCTGGGCCTTGCCACCATAAATTTAATTCATTTAAAACCTTAACCGATTCACCCCTTGTTAGCAAATCTGCAGGATTTTCCTTTGATTTAACATGATACCAATCTCGCGGATTAGTAACTGATCTTATTTCGCTACAAAGGTTTTCCACCTACTGGCGTCACTTTTAATCCAAAACAGCGTGATTGTGGAGTCAGTCCAAAAATAACAATTATTAAAATTAATCTCTAATGAATCCTTAACCTTTTTTGCCAAATTTGCCAACAATAAGGCGCCACACAATTCAAGACGCGGTAATCTAATCTGCTTAACCGGAGCTACCCTAGATTTTGAGCATAGTAAACTAGAAATAAAGTTACCTGGTGCAATTGCGTAGCGTACATAAATACAAGCTCCATATGCCTTGATTGAAGCATCAGAAAACCCATGCAATTCGATGCTAATACACTTAGAAAAAACTACACATCTGGGAATATTAAGCTGATTAATATAGGCCAGATCATTATAAAAATCTACCCATTTTTCTACTAAAGGCGATGGAACCTCACTATCCCAATGTATTTTAAGCTTCCATAATTCTTGAATAATTAATTTTGCGATAATTATTTTCGGTCCCAACAAACCCAGTGGATCGAAGATTTGACAGACGTGAGATTAGATTGTTCGTTTAGAAATATTATTCAGAGCCCCCTTTTTATCTGTCTTAATCTTGTATTTAATGTTATCATTATTCGAGTCCCAATAAACCCCTAAAGTTTTATTTTGACTATGCTCACCAATATTTAAGACACTTGCTTCTAAATCTTTATTAACTGAAAAGTCTTTTAATAAATCTTGATTATTACACAAAAATTTTCTTAATTCAAACCCATATTCCGATAGCAATTTTACAATATCCCTCTGAATACTTAATAATTCAGTTGCAGAGTTCGCACCAGTTAAAAGGTCATTCATGTAAAAGTCCCTCTTAATAATTTTACAAACCTCTGGGAACCTTACTTCATTATCTGATGCCAATTTGAATAAACATTTAACCGCGATATATGGCGCAGACGCAGTGCCATAGGTTACCGTGTTTAATTCATATGTTTTTATATTTTCATCAGGTTGCGCTCTCCAAAATATTTTCTGATATTTTGTATCATCTTTATTAACAAGTATCTGCCGATACATTTTTGATATGTCGCCGGTCATAACATATTCATAGATTCTAAATCGTGCTAAAATTGAGAATAAGTCCTGCTGTAAAGTTGGCCCAACAAACTGTACTTCATTAAGTGATAACCCGGATGACGTCTTCGCAGACGCATCAAACAGTACGCGACACTTTGTAGTGATACTATCACCTTTGAACACGGCATGATGCGGAAGATAATATCCGTCATGATTAACATCATTTGTTTCGGTCATGTGTCCTAACCTTTCATAATCATACATGAATTTAATATATTCCTTTTTTAAAAGTTGATCTTTACTAAATTTTTTCTCAAGCATATTAAATCTTTTTAATGCTATTTCACGGGATTCTCCTAACTTATTTAAATTATTTTTGAAAGGAATTTTAACTATTAACCTGCCTGATTCGTCCCTGTTCGTTGTTTTATTGAAATAATCCTCGCAATATTTTTCACTTTCAGAAAGTATTTGTTTGTCGTCAGTTATCTCTTCTAACTGCCAAAATTTTATTATTGTTTCATTGAGACTTTCATTATTTATATTTAAACAATTTACAGAACCATGCCTACAATTATTTATTCCATTTGTTACTATATTACCAGCTATGACCCACCCTAACCGTGTATTTTGTAAGACCGGGCAATCTGGGCCAAGCCGCACCTGTTCTGTACTTAAAACTGACCAGAAAACTGACGACCCCAATAAACAATCTATTTTACCCATAATATTGTAGTTAGGATCCGCCAACTGCAAATCAGCCGGAATATTAAGCCTATTCTTATCAAATGATATAACCGGTAGCTTGTCCGTTATACTAGGTAATACTAAGCAATTAATATTATCCATACAACTGCTAACACGCGACTGTACTAAAACATTTACCTGATTATTAACATTTGTCAGGGTTTGACCCACTCCCTTTATCGTATGATCGATTTTTAATTGCTTCAAACCGAGTTTTTCACAAACTTCCTGAGTAACAAAGTTACTTTGCGATCCACTGTCCAATAAAGCACGCACCATGACAGATTTTTCTCCATTTCTTAGCTCGATCCTTGCTGTCGAAAGTAAAATCTGTGTACTCGACGACCGATATGACGCTCCGGCAACAGCGCATTCGGAGACGTCTGTATCCATGGTTACGGATGGCAATGACGTCGTACCGCGATAGCTAGAACCTTCAGCCGCTGCCAGCTGACCGATCGATTCTGAAGACTTTTCGTTCTTTGCGCCATTGGTTGAAGTATCATTTTGAGTTTGATTATTATAATTTTCAGAATGTAACATTGAATTATGTGCCCTTCCGCACCTATAACATTTTGGTTTTTTGCACTTCCACGGCGGGTGGGAATCCCGCAAGCAATTTAAACATAATTTTAATCTTTCAGCTGCCGCTATGCGGTCGTTAACATTTAATTTTGCAAAAGATTCACACTTAAATATCCCATGTTCATGACTTCTACAATAATAACACACAAAACTACTTCCTTCCCCTGACCCCGTGGCCGCAAAACTACTACTGTGTCGCCTATAATTTTTATTAAATGGTTTTTGTAAGGGTCTTTGAGACCTACCAGGACTTTCATTATTTGACGCTTCTAATTTCTCTAGAATTTCACACTTTTGTCGAAGAAAGTTATTTAAATCATCCATAGAAGGCAAGCCATTTTTATATTTAAAACTCTCCCACTCGCGACGTGTTATCGAATCAAACTTATTACTCATGATGTAAATTATTAATCTGTCCCACTTATCTCTTTCTTCGCCAAGCACATTTAAAGACCGTAAATGTTTGGTAATTGAGTCGTACAGGCTTCTCAACTCAATATGTGATTCTTTTTCAACACTAGGATGCTCGAATATAGCACGAATCTGATTATAAATGATTAGTTTTTTTATTTTCGTATCTATCATTTAAAAACTGCCAGGCAACTCTATAGTTTGACTCAGAAACAGATATGGACTTTATTACTTCTAAAACTTGTTTATCGAGAGACGATCTCAGGTAATAGAATTTTTGAATGTCCGTCAGACCACTGTTACTATCTACAAGAGCGGTAAATGAGTCCTTAAACTCCAACCAGCAGTCATATTGACCATTAAAGTTGGGTAACTTAATTGGGGGTAATTTTATTAATGATTGCATTACATTTCGATTTTCTAAGTTCGAACCATTACTCGGTCCCATCCGTACATGACTCCGTTTCTATTTGATATTGAAGCTCATTAAATTCCTCCCAAAGAGGTTGTATTTTTTCCAACCTTACTTGTAACTCATAAGCTACATGTTCATCAATTTCCCCTTTATTAATTTCCTGAAACTTATTATTAAAACGTGTCAATTTTCAAGGGATAAAAAACGGATCTTTTTGACTTTAATTTCGCTAACTCCGCCATTATATTGACGCAAATCAAACACTACTAAATTTTATTTGGAAATTCAAGGGAATAATAAAGGAACGGACTTACATTAATTTTACGAAGGTTATGAGAGGAACCCTTGGTGGAACACGACTGCCTTGGCTGCCTTCCTGCTCTCTCTCTTTAACTTATTGAATTATAATCCTTCTCTTTCTGACCACGACTCCTCGTCCAACTCCAATTTATTAAAATGGCGACGTTAAATTCTTTGAACTTATCTTCTTGATTTTTCTTACTATTCCATCAAAAAACTTCCTAAATTTCACTGTACACGATCCGGTCGATTGGACCAATGTTTTGATCCCTATTAATAATTAAAATGTGGACTGTATATTCATAAACTTTATTTAATTTGGAGACAATATTAACTTCGTGCTCGCTTCTTGCTTGAGCTTCAACCATCTCTCTGTTACAAGGTTGCCAAGTTTATACTAAAAAGTTATTATCAACTCATGGGGCATAACAGATATAGAATGAAACAACTGAAAGTAACAAAAATTTAGACTTGTTTCTTTGTAAAAGGCAGTCATTAAAAAAAAACTATCCAATATTAGGCGACTTTCCTCTATATAGTAACGGTTAATATTAATATTAAGTGTAGTGCTATGAATTTGACATATTTCTTCACAATATGACAATAGAGCACATCTTGGGTGTTCAGTTAGTATGTGGCATCCTCTGGGAGCATAATAGTATAAGCTCATATAAAATTTAAAAATGATTTAAAAATATGCTATGATGAAAGTGATAACTTCTAAACCAGTCTGCATGTCTAACACAAATTATAACAGTTTAAAAAAAGAGCTCTAAGTTTTAAGAAAGCAAAATTGCACCAAGACAACTTTGTCTAAATCATTATCTTTCGGTCAAAGGAAACTAGTAAAAAATTATATCCTCTTTGGTTTTGGACATAAGAGTTTTCCGCATAACCTACAATTAAAATATATGCATTTATATATATATATATATATATATATATATATATATATATATATATATATATATATATATATATATATATATATATATTGATGCCTGTTAAGTTGTTACCTCCGGTGCACAGACTGGGCCACCTGGCCTCCACCATAACCAGTTGACTTTTTAACAAGAAAATTACCTATATATGCTTAGGGGGACTCCCTTAACAGGTCTATCAAGAGAGGGGAAAAGATTTTTAATTTTTAAAATTTTCATATATGACCGGATAAACTTAGATTGTTATTACCTCCGTGATATATATAGCTTTGTGACACTGCTTAAACTTTGTTACCTCTAGCAGTGTTGCCTGGTTTACAGAGGTAGCAAAATAATGCGCATATAAGAAAGTATATATGCTTTATTAGATTAAACTGACTTGGTGAAATATAAAAGATAGTGGGATTTTCGGTTCGCTTAGTTTATTCCGTTTAGAATCGTTTGCCCGTACGCGAATGAATCCGCCCAAACTTCTGGACCCAAAAATTTTAAATTTAAGGGATGCCTTACTTTTATAACGTAATCACACCTGAGGAAGGAGCTTGTCGACATTTAATTTCTAAGGATCTGTTAGTTGGGGAGAGGGGTAAAATAATTATTACATTTTATTCTCAATAAGATACTAATTTGTAATTTTAAAAATGTATGCAATTCCGAAAGGGGTCAAATGTGGGTGGTTACTCTGATGCTGTTACTTTAATAGATATTATTGTTAATTTGCTTACAAATATGATTTTATTTGTTGTACCTGTAACGAAAATAAATTCGGTCAAGTGCAAGTTATAATTGTGTGTGTAACTATTATTGTGATAAAACAATATTAAAAATATGCTGCAACTGTTGATAATTATTTCTAAAAGTTTTAGAAAATAATTACTTGTATTACTGTAAATTTGGAAGTTAAGTTATTAAGAACAGCTCTCGGTGCGCGAAGTTCAAATTGGTACTGGACTATAAATCATTGTCCGCAATATATGGCGTACTTCAAAATTTTGTTTTTTTTATAAGATTTATAATATTATATGAGTATCACCATGATATATACTGAATTTATGGTAATAACAGATTACTCAACTCAACTTTGTTTAAGTTTGAATTAATTTTAATCATTATTTCGAAAAATTATAATCTGATAAAACACATATGTGCTTTAAATTTGTCCTTTTCTGTAGAGAAACTAATTCACAATTTTGTACGTAAAGTTAATAGAAAGGGTGGAAAGGGCGGTCCTTTTAAACCTCTGGGAAGGAAGAACGCTTGAGGGGGAAACTTAAGGACTTTTTGGTATAATCCTAAGAAGCTATTTCATGGTATAAAATTTCTTCCCGGAGTTTTTTCCATCACAACACACTTGGTATCTGGCCTATATTGAGCATGAACTTAAGCGTACATAATATTAACTTTTCCCAAATTATTGATAAATTTGCTGCAGCTAAACTTCGGAAAGTATTAGTTTTGTTTACACAGAAATCACAAACCCGTCATATGGCATGTTTGAACTCAGATTTTCCAACCTCAAATATGTGAAAAAATTACGATTATGGTATTCTCTCCATGAAATAAAGATTGATCTGCGCCCGGTGATCATTGTTTTTAACCTATTTTGACATTCAATTTGTGTATTTAAATTTAAATATAATAAACGCTGTGTCTAGGTACACGCTAACTTGTACGTAAATCAAATAATTATATGCACGCGAAACGTCATCAAAGCGATGACATCATTTTTTAGCGTGCCTATTTCTCGGTACACGCTAACTTGGACAGTGAGGTTAGGTATGTTTGTTGTACTTCTCTGTTTACACTTTACAGTATTTAGTAATGAGTTTTCTTATTTTTTGGTTTGTTTAGTGTTTGTTTGTATTTATTATGCAGTGTGGCCTATTATTTAATTGTTTTAATGACTTTAACAACATTTTAAAACAATATGAAAAAGATAACAGACAAAAATTTGTTATTAAGGGTAGCAGAACTATTGAGATGGCTCAAAGGATTTTAACGCGTAAATTAAACAAAGACCTTAAATATTACGAAGTTCAATATATTTGCGTTCATGGTGGTGCGGTAAGAAGTCGTGGAAAAGGCATTCGTAAAACAAGGTAGGTATAAAATTAAATTATAATTATTGTTAATTTGTTACTATCTGAATTTATCAAATATAATTATTTGGCGCTCTTTGGCATACCTTTGTTGAATATGTACTTTATGTGTGTTTTAGAACTTACAAAATGAATTGTCCCGCTTCAATCAAACTTCGGGCTACTAAGACAGGTGATTTTCTCAAAATTAAACAATTAGTGGAGAAACATGAAAATCATGATATGTCAGAAGTAAGTGTAATATGTACAGGTTTATTCACTATATTTTGACACGCACCTACAGCCGTTTTTGTTTCCAATACTTCTAAAAGATACTTAGTGAAAGACCCTAAAACTTTTGTATTTAAAGCTTTATTCTGTCACCCGTAATAACTACTATAGGTGGGTGTCAAAATATAATGAATAACCCTGTACGTTTTATTATATTTTTTATTTTAATGGTCTTTTTGCTATCTTATAAGTCACTCCCTTTCAGTCGGTGTACAATTATTTACCATCAAACCGTAAACTAAGTTCTAATGAACAAAGTATTATCGAGGATTTATTGGATGTCCGTGGGAATAAAAAGATAATTCAACAAAAAATATTGAATTGAACTGGAAAATTGAGCACAATGAAAGATCTATCAAACATTGCATATGGTATGAAAAATGCTAGTAATGATTTAGAACATGTAGTAAAGGAGTTGAAAGATATTCACAGTAAGTTACTATAAATATAATATAGCTTTATAGCTATTTATTTTACATTGATTTTTTTAGGATGCAATGTTCACATTTTACATGATTCTGTGAACCAATTTAAAGCCCTATATTTTTCTACTGATTCCATGAGGAGAGCTATAAAATCCTGGCCTGAATTTGTCTCTGTAGATGGCACCTACAAGTTATTAAATCTAGGATTTACTGTGTTTATAATGCTTGTTGAAGATTCGAATGGCCAGAGTGAAATAGCTGCAGTGGCCTTAACTGCACACGAAGACAAAGAAACATTTTCTTGGTTAATGAATATTTTTAAAGAAGAGAATTCTATTTGCGAAAATCAAATAAAATGTTTTATGGGTGATAAGGATTTACTACAAAGAAATGTGATAAAAGAAATTTTTCCTCAAGCTCATGTATATATTTGCTTATTCCACACTTTGAAGACTATGAAAAGGGAAATATCCAGAGAAAAAATGAATATAACAAATGAGGAAAGAATTAAAACTCTAGAGCTTTTAGAGAATCTTGTCTACAGCCAAAGTGAAGAAGAATATGACAGACATTATCATCTTTTGCAAGAAACTGCTTCACAATCAGTAATTACGTACTTCAACAAAAACTGGAATGTCATAAAACATGAATGGACGGTTTACAGTATGTGTCATGGTAATTTATTAAATAGAAGAAACAATAGGTTGGAAGCAATTAATGGAAAATTAAAGCAAGTAATAGAGAAAAACAGTAGCTTAGCAGAATTCGTAAAAAGTTTTTTTATTTTTTTACATTCTCATGAGCATGAAAGGGATCACCGTACAGCTAGATTAATTTTAACAAGGCCTATAACATTGTTCAGTAAGGAGAGTTGTGAATTTAGGTACGAAGAACATCTAACACCCTATGCAAGCAGATATGTTCAGTCTCAAATTGTAGCCTCAAAGAAAGTAACAGTTACTCTAAAAGATCATATTTTGAATATGTACGAAGCGGAGTCAAAGGGAATCAAATATAATGTTTCAACAAATAAAAATGTACTTGCGTAAACTTTACATCAATGTTTCTGCCCTGTAAGCACATTTTTGCCACTAGAAGAGTTAAAAAAAAACAAAGTTATTTGACAAAAGTTTATGCAGTGAAAGATGGTCAAAAGAATTTTATATAAAACGTCAAAGGGTTACAACAAGAGTTACAAATACAGGCGAGAACATTTCTGTGCAACCGTTTTCTGTGACACAGGCTGGTTCTCCTACAGTAAACCAAAAGAGAAAACAGGCTCTTTTTGTGACAAATTCGCTGGCAGATTTAACTAGCCTATCTTCTGGCAGTTCATTTAATTACAAAATGAAGATACTGGAAGAAATAGAGACTCTTTGGAGAGAAGGCCATGAAGTGGCCATAAATGTAATTCGTAGTGACACTGACGAAAATGCAGTTCAGAGCATTACAAATAAAAATCCAAATAATTTTACTGGAATGCCAAATGTACAAATTGAATTCATAGATCTAATGGAAGAACAAAGTAATAACGAAACTTTATCTGTAAATGGACATGGTCGAGTAACTATGTCAAAAGACATCTTAGACTCAAACATAACTGGTTTGTTGCTTTGAAATTATTGTATAAATATACTTACATAATAATTAACAATGTTTCTTCTTTTCTAGATGTTAATGAAATTGAAGTACCTAACGAAGGGGAATCTGTTTTAGCTACGAAAAGTAATGAAAACAGTAAAGATAAAATTATTCCTGAAAATTGGCAAAAAATCGACAATGGACGTGGGGAAATAACTGTACCAAAAGAAATTTTAGAATCACATATAATTGGTTTGTTGCATTGAAATCATTGTTAAGATATAAGCTTTCATAATTAATAATCTAATAACTTTCTAGATACAGATGAAATATTAATACATAATGGCGGGGAATCCCTTTTAGCTATGGAAACTAAAAAACTAAAAAACAATCAGAAGTAAGATTCTCATAGATAAGTACATATTATTTGTAATAACCATAAATTAATGTCTTTTTTAGTTATAAGTGACATAGTATTACCACCCAAAATTAAGGTAAAAGGAAGCCCTAAAGGTGCCGATCAAACCGTTATTGGATTAAAGCGAAAACGAATTAAACAATAATTTTCCGAGGTTTGACAATAATTATCTTTCGTACAAAAATTATTTTTACCGTATTTTGTACATGTATAGTTTGCAGACTTAAATACATGTTTTCATATACACATTGATTTATTACGATATAAAAAATACCAAGCTAGCAAGTACCTTTCAATACTTAATCATTTGTAAAACCTGTGCCCTCTGGACGCTAAAAACGATGTCGATTTGATGACATTTTAGTCTACAATTATCGGATCTGCGCTTTAGCGTGTACGGAGAATACATTCAATACGTGCACGCTAAAAAATGACGTCATCGCTTTGATGACGTTTCGCGTGTATGTAATTATTTGATTTACGTACAAGTTAGCGTGTACCTAGACACAGCGTATAATAAACAGGAACAACTTTATGGCTGACCAGTAGTGGCGAAACTAAGTATGTGCGCCCCGCCGTATTGAGGGGGGACTTGACGTCGCCCTGGGCTTTGGTGCCCACCCCTGCAAGGGTTTAAATTGGCAAAGTGGCAACACGACAAGTTTTGTATTATTAATTTATTTCTGTTGTTTTTTCACAAGTTTAAAAAGGGAAATTTTGGTATTATAAAAATCATTTAGAAGTTAAACAGATCGGGAAGATTATAAAATAACAGCGGCTTGTAGAAGGAAAATGTACTAATTGATGAAACTAAACGTGTTAAATTTAATACTGTTTAGTACTGTTATATTGCTAAACTGTATGTTGATACCTCCGAAATAGAGACTCAACGTACGTTGTCACCTCATATATAATGTCGATACCTCCGGTTTCTTAGGTATCGCACTTCGATTTAAAGTTCGGCCCGGTCCGGAGAAAGGTCGTGTCCCATCGGGAAAAAGTCAGATGTTGATATCACTGAGACAGATGACACATGACATAGAGTGTATTATCAGAGAAAAATAACATGGTTTTTTTCTGATATTATTTTGTATTCCTTGTATATCGAACTTGGTTGGTATGGTAAAATGGAAAAATTAAAGTAAGTAGGCAAAACGAATGGAAAAATTACACAAACATAGAAGAAAATATACTTGTAACATATATTTCTATGGTAAGTAGTTTTGAACGTAATTACAGATTCAGAGATTTGATATTAACATTACATTTTTTGCAAGGAAACTATCATTTTATTTTTATCATATTTATGCAAATATATACCACACACCACGTGTTTTCACTATTTAGAATAAAATATCTATGAACAAGTTATTTTCCTGGGTTGCAAAGCATAGTTGTTTTATTAAGATTGCTAAGTATAAACTTTTTCATTTTGTTATCTGCTCCATTTTCTTTTGTTACAGGTTACAGATAATTCACCAAAAAAACCTAGAATATGTAATCTGAAGATTGGCTCAAAACAATACACCTTTTTTTGACGTTGATGCTGAAATATTTTTAAGTAGAAATTTTTTTTTTTTTTACATAAATAAAATGTGTTCTGGGATTTTTCAAAATATAAGTGTACAATAATTACTTTATACCTTTATTCATTTTTATTTCCTAAAAAAATATAACGTTTTGTTGAACTGGCTAGCTCTTCTTTTTAACAAGGACTTACAAACTTGTTAGAACACAATGATTAACCAGAATATTGCCAGTATTAAGTCCTAAACATCTTTGGAGAAACCCGGTATTAAATTTTTTCCTTCTCACATACGAATACAAATTGCGGTAACAATAATTTCTTCTGAAAATATTGTAGAATGCCTAATATGTGTTGCCTAAGAAATTTAGGCAAGACATATTAAGAATGACCTTCACCTAACAGTACAACGTTGCCGCTTTTCGGAGGTAACAGCGTGCTACGTTTGTCTACAATAATGTACATATATGCCAGAGGTATCAACGCACTAGGCGTCTCTCTTCGTCGCGCGACACTAGCGCCCGTGATCTACGCTTGAACTAACGGCGTTACGAAACAGAGACTCGGTGAACGTTGGCACCTCAGAACAAATTTTCGTTTTTCGGTCGCAAACGCCCTCTAGATGATGGTGACAGTGGAAAATATGGCGATACGTTGATACCTCCGGAACCGGAGGTATCGACGTTATATATGAGGTGACAACGTTTATTGAGTCTCTATTTCGGAGGTATCAACATACCGTCTATCAATATATTATATATATATATATATATATATATATATATATATACTTTGTTACTTTTCTTGAACCATTTATAATATATCTTTTTTATTGTTTCTTTCTTGGGATTAGGTTCATTATAAAAACATTTTTTTTTTATTATTTTTTATTAAAAGTCCATTGACGTTTCGACCCCTTTTCGGGTCATTTTCAAAATGTTTTTTTTATTTGGTTTGTTAAAAGACCTAAAAATACATTATTGGTTAAAAATTTTTTTACAAAAACACAACAATACGACAGTAAAGGATTAAAATTTGGACATATTATTTTAAAATTCTACGTTCTTAACAGTAAACATTTTTCTACAATTGGAAGATATTTTTATTATACGCACCTTGAAAACTATAAGGTCTTGCACAAATTGTCCAAAAAAATATATTGGGATGACATCTCAGTTACTAAAGAACAGACTTAACGGACACAAATATACAAAAAACACATCAACAGCTCTGAGTAAACATGTAAGAGAGACAAAACATGACTTTAGTTACAACCAAACAAGAATTCTAAATAAAGATCAGAACTATTATAAATTATCCATCAAAGAAATGATAGAAATAAAAAAAGATAAAAATGCTCTGAATGACAGAACAGATATAGGAGGACTTAGCCGCATATATGCTAATTTAATTACATCAAATTAAAAAAAGTATCTCCTCTTAACCAACATCAGTCATATCCTCTTAATATGAAATCAATAGATTACATTTTTTATAAAAAAAAAAAAAACGACGGCTTTTTCTCTTTCCACGTAAAATACTCTGGTATGTTTTAATGTGTCTGATAACAAATAACAGATTAGTCCTTCTAAGACCTTATAGTTTTCAAGGTGCGTATAATAAAAATATCTTCCAATTGTAGAAAAATGTTTACTGTTAAGAACGTAGAATTTTAAAATAATATGTCCAAATTTTAATCCTTTACTGTCGTATTGTTGTGTTTTTGTAAAAAAAATTTTAACCAATAATGTATTTTTAGGTCTTTTAACAAACCAAATAAAAAAAACATTTTGAAAATGACCCGAAAAGGGGTCGAAACGTCAATGGACTTTTAATAAAAAATAATAAAATAAAAATGTTTTTATAATGAACCTAATCCCAAGAAAGAAACAATAAAAAAGATATATATATATATATATATATATATATATATATATATATATATATATATATAAATGCATATATTTTAATTGTAGGTTATGCGGAAAACTCTTATGTCCAAAACCAAAGAGGATATAATTTTTTACTAGTTTCCTTTGACCAAAAGATAATGATTTAGACAAAGTTGTCTTGGTGCAATTTTGCTTTCTTAAAAACTTAGAGCTCTTTTTTTAAACTGTTATAATTTTTGTTAGACATGCAGACTGGTTTAGAAGTTATCACTTTCATCATATATATATATATATATATATATATATATATATATATATATATATATATATATATATATGTATATATATAACAAACTCAGTGGTTATTGAGGCATCAGTCTATTCGGGCATCGGAAGTAAAACTCTTTTTTTACTACGCCAAGCTTTCGAAAATGTTTATTCTCTTTATCAAGGCTACAACACAGAGTATGTACAGTTAGTAACTTAATTAAATTTACATTATGTTGGACATTACCTAGGGTGCAAAGTGAGTTAAAAAAACCTTCGTAACATCTAGCACAATAGGACAAACACTCCAACCCAGGTCTTACAGTTTAATTATACTTTATTGTAATTACATAATTTCTTTTCGAGACCCTTGAGGTTTGGGCCACATGGTTTCGTTACAGTGAAGCAGTCAGGTTAAGATCTAGTGTGTCAACAGTGTCACAACTGTCGGTCTAGAAGGCTGGAGAATATTGCAGAATGTTCCAGTCTTCCAAACAGACAGTCGTGCAACAGATGGCGTTGGTCAGGAAACCCGTTCTGTTTTACCAATGTTTGTTGGTTATGAGTTAATATGCCAGATGGCGTAAGCAGAGTCGCCCTCACACCTGCCACTTGCAGATGGCGCCAAGCAACCCACCCAACATATTTTAAATAAAATGTTTTTTATTTAGAAAGCTGTACTGTCTCCCTTGTCACCTAGGGAGACAGCACACCTTTCCCTTGGGCTCCTGAGTAAGCAATTCATTTTTATGTGGGTTGTTACACTTTTGATCCTAGTCTTATCATATCAATCTCGATTATTTTCTAAAATTCTGTTTATAGCGGGTTATTTTATGATTATTAAGGACAAAAGTCAATGAAAACCGAACAGGGGAATTTATTTTGTCTGGTGCTTTCAAGACAGCTGAAAATTTGAGGTGAAAATAAACTGAGTACGTTGTGCTCGTTTTACTTTAAAAGTCCAAAGAGGAATTGCGAGACCCCTCTGTGGTCTTATTTTTGTTTAGAGTGACAATATACGAGTAGATTGAGCTTAAGTCTGAGATGTCCCTCTTTTTATTAAGACAGTTTGGTGTCAAGTGTGTTTCTGTCATTTCTAAGAAGAGTCCTTTTCTCAGTTTACTTTCTGTATATATAGTGTTGGTCTGAGTAGTTTGGATCATGACCAGTTTCTATATGATGTTCAGCTAAAGCACAAGAGGGTTTTTTTAAATCTGCAGTCGCTCTTGTGTGAGTAGTAACGGCCTTACTTGAGACCACCCCCACTCCTCTCCCTCTGACGTCACAAGCCCCGCCCCTTTTCTGCGCATGCGCGGCTGCGCGCGCATCTAGCGGCGCGCGCATCTGTCAGCTGTCACCGGTCATCTGTCATACGTCATCTGTCAATTGTCATCTGTCACCTGTCATCTGTCATACGTCATCTATCATACGTCATCTGTCAACTGTCATCTGTCAACTGTCTTATGTCAACTGTCATCTGTCATACGTCATCTGTCAACTATCATCTGTCAACTGTCATCTGGCAGCTGTCAGCTGTCATACGTCATCTGTCACACTCTTGGGCGCTAGCTACTTTGGTCTTAACTACTTGTGGCCTTAACTACTTGTGGCCTTAACCACTTGGGGCTTTAACTACTTGGGGCTTTAACTACTTGGGCATCAACTACTTGGGCACTATCTATTTGGGGCCTAACTGCGTCGGACTTTAGTACTATTCCTTAAAATATATTATTTAGCGAATATGACGTCAAAAACATTTTTCTTTATTTTTGCACATGCTAGGATTCGAACCCGGGCACGGATGTTGGAATATCAGCGCTCTAACCAACCTGGCTATCGGCTTCCCATAAAATATTTAGTTCAGAACATATAGACCTGAGGCAGCTAGGCAAGCAGGTTGTTGTTTTAGCGAAGTCACGATGATAACGATATGTAATAAAGGTATTGAAGGAAGAAAACACGTAGTAGTAGGAGGAAATTATGTATTTAACCACAAGATGTATGGATGTTTAACAACCTTATATACGAAAATAGTTAATAATATTAAACAGGTTACTGCTAGGAACACAAGGAGACTAGAAATACTGTTCAGAGTTTCGGGAAAAGATGGCGCTAGTGTAGAATTAGTAGTTGGGGTAGCAGGAGTAGCAGGAGCATGAGCTGGAGATGCGGAACATTCGAGAAAGATTGCATCATCAGTGGAATAGCACGGAACAAAGCGAGCGCAAATGACTCAGCGCGAGGAAAGGCCAACGCAACAGTCGTTTTCGGTACCTTGTGGTACCATCCTGAATAAAGTGGTTTGAAGCGAAGTCATGATGACTCAGCAAGTACTAGAATTTTCTAGCAAGCACAATGATTATGCATTCAATGTAAAGCGTAGATAGTTACGATCAGGTCGGTGGGGGCGTCGTTATAAGTCATGTATAAAAGTATGGCGGCTGTCACCAGTCATTTAAGATATGTCAACTGTCATCGGTCACTCGCCAAACGCCAAAATAAGAATTTAACATGCGGTACATGTTCAAAATGACGTTATAAGTCATGCGTAAAAGTATGGCAGCTGTCACCTGTCATTTAAGATATGTCAACTGTCACTTGTCAAAGTAGAAATTTAACGTAGGTCACGTGTTCAAAACGACCCTATAAGACATGCGTAAAAGCACACCAGCTGTCACCTGTCATTTAAGATATGCCAACTGTCACCCGTCACCTGTCAAAGTAGACATTTAACATACGGCACGTGTTCAAAAGGATCTTATAAGCCACCTATAAAAGTATGTTAGCTGTCACCAGCCATTTAAGATATATCAACTACCACCAGGCCCTTGTTAAACACCAAAATAAAAATTTATCATACGGCACATGTTCAAAATGGCGTTATAAGCCATGTGTAAAAGCAAGGCAGCTGTCACCTGTCATTTAAGATATATCAGTCGGCACTTGCCGCTTATCAAACATCAAAAATTAATATTTGACATACATCACGCGTTCAGCGTGACGTAACAAATCGTTTGGAAAGCCCGAAGTCAATCAATCAACTCGTTTGTGGGCTGTCACTTATATGAAAATTTTGGTGCTAGATGGAGGGCATGAAGACCACTAGATATAGGCTTAAAAACACACAAAAGAACAAGGTCCTTTAGACAATTTCTCTGACGCCAACTAAAAGGGCTTTAAAATTTGTTTGCTTCGACGGGGACTAAGGGTAGGAGTAATAAAATACATACCCCAAATTTCATCGAAATCCATCAAGCCGTTTAGGCGCTAGAGGGTTACAAAGGTGTTTAAGGTACCAGGAGCATAGAAATGTAAGAAGTTAAATAAAAACTAAATTACGGCTACGCTTAAACGACAAGTGTTGAAGAATTAAAATTTTGGTGTTAGATAGAAGTCAGAAAGACCATGAGATATACAGGTTCAAAAACCTCAAAAATATTAAAGCCATTTCGACGATTTCTCTCAGGCCAACCAAAAAGGCCTTAAAATTTGTTTGCTTCGATAGGGACTAAGGATGGGGGCAATAAAATACAAACCCCAAATCCCATCGAAATCCGTTAAGCCGTTTAGACGCTAGCCGCTACTGGACAGATTTTCGGATAAAGAGGGAAGTATTAGTAGGCGTAGTAGTAGGTGTTCAGAGTTTCGGACAACCGCTAATGGGTTAGACGCGTGTTCGAGGCGCGAATATGTAATTACCGCTAAAGCCCCACAACCCTGCAATGCAGTGTCCGTGCGTAGTAAGATATAAACCAGTATACCTCGTAGGCTAGGTTATAGTTGGTGAGGGCTTCCGGTCGGTCTTATTTTATGACTGACTGATAAATAGAAAAGTAGGGCAACTGTTACAAACCATTATACCGGTATAAAGTAAAAAGCTGGCCCTTAAGCTAATGTAGGTATATCAATTATAAAATAACACCTTAACAGAGCTGCCAGGCGTGAACTGATCCCTCAGGCGCGCTCCAGCTCGATTTTTTTGGATAAAAACGATCCCCCAAAGCAAAAACCCATAGATCTTCGTTAAAAACATACATTTATATGTATATGGCTCTTTATTTTCAAATCAAACATACAATAGTACAAAATATCTTTTCATCTTCCTGATACTGTGATGTTCCCATCTTATTGTTTCAGCCGCTTGGACAATCCTCTGTTTAAAGTCTTTATTTAATTGGAGCTGACATACTACATACAACTAGAAAACAGCTAAAAATAGATCCTGTTTCGGGGAAACAACTTCTAAACGGCTACTAAACTGCTAAAATGTCAAAAGACGAAGGCCCCTTTATCAATTGTTACGCGCTACAGGTGTTGGTTGTGAGTGTTAAAGGGTAAGAACGTCTTACGGTATTTAGAAAAAACCCTACACTAATATGTTGCGTTGCTCAAAAGTTATAGGATTCTCTGTTTCTTCTTATATCCGTAGGGTTCTGAGCTTCCATCATGTAAAAATTTTCTTTTTGTTGAATTAGGTCTGTAGAGCTTGATTTCTGTGTTTGTTGTCACGGTATGTTCCTGGGTTCGCCGAATGTTCCTGGATATAACTGGTATTGGCTCTGTCTTCTTCTCCAATACCATATCCTTAATTGTGTCCGAAGTTTATCAATTTTGATACAGCATAATTTATGGATATACTTTTAACTTTGCAAACTACCTTGTCAGAGCCGGTGTTTGTAGCATGAACTGTGTAAGCGTAATTTTTTGGACCGCCACTTACAAATTCTTTAATATAGCTACCGAGACCGTAACCTTCCAACTCGTCCGTTAAATCTCCTACAAATTGGCCTGTTGCCACATCCAATTCGCCAGGGGTGGAAATATAGATAACGGAATCAGTGTCATAATACAGAACTCGGTCACCTAGGGTCTCTAAATAGGAATATAATTGTAAGCGGGCCTGAGCAGTCACATACGACGCAATAGCCACATTAACTGTAGTTAAGGGATCAAACGAATCTTCGGTGTGCTCATAAGAAACGACTAGAGTCTTTTCGTTAACAGGAAGAATTCCATTAATAGAAAGTCCGGGGTTAAGAAGCATAGCAAAGAATTCTGAAGGATCGTTTACAACTCGGGTCTTTGGCTGATTTTCTCGCTGTCCAAATTTACCCCAGAAAGAATTTAAAATAAGTTTGGCCTGTGATCTTAGACCGGGATTTTCGAGTATTTGATGGTATTCTAGCTTAATATCCTCTCTTTCAAAAAATTCCTCAATGTAACGATTTTTCTCCTCTTCTGTTTCGCAGTCTTTCGGCCATCCTGATGCTTCCTGCTTAATTTTAAGAAACGTGTTCATCATGGCCGTAAATAATCCTTCTTCGCCCGTCTCCCTATTTAATCTTTGAACATTATATTTCCAAATTTCGTGTATTTTCAATATCCGGTACCCTTTTTCAACAGCTTTTCGAACTTCGTCCATGACCCACGTGCCTTCAAGTGCACGTTCTTCCGAATTATGCTTACATTCATTGAGATTCATTTCCTGGTCACATTTTCGGCAGAGAACAAACATAAGTTTATCGTTCATCTTTAATGGTAACACGGGATGATAGAGGTCCCGGGGAGGAAGAATAACGCATTTTATAAGACCATCTACGGTATTTAGGTCCAACTTCCTACACTCGTCGTTCCCAACAAATATCACGGGATGACCTATCGGAAACTTGCCGGTTTTGCACACAAACGGGTACAAAGAACACACATCCGCATAGCGAATGCATTCGCCCTTTTTAGCTATATAATATTCCCAAACGTTTCCGGTACGACCACCATAAAAAGCATCTCTGGGATTTAGAGGACTCATAATTAGAAGGGGATGTGCTTGGGTATAATTTCTAATCTCAGGATTTTCTTCTATCAGTTTTCTAAATTTACACTCCCACATTTCGTTAACCGTAAATCCAAATTCCTTTAATCTTTCAATTTTTGCTTCGGTGGCTTCAAAACGTAAATTTAAAGTTGTTGTAGGGTCGTCATAAAGAGGATCGTCTCTACCAAACTTGTAACATTTGGGGCAGCCGTGCTAATAACAGCCCTGGAATTCAAAAACCTCATTGGTATCGCTACAATAACCATCAACCTTCACTCCACGTAAAACGGCTTCTTCACCTTTGGCGGCATGTAAAATCTGGATTCCTCTCTGTTTTTCCTCCCATAATAACCACTCAGTTGCAATTTTGCTTTGGTTATCTTTCCATCGATATCCGTTCTTAGGGATAATCCCAATTGTGTTTGGTTTAAGAAAATTCCTTCTAAAAACCTTATTACAACACGAAGCAATCGTAGTAGCTTCTGTGAAGGGGCAAACATTAGTTGTGGTAAGCAGTTGTTGTCGGAATTTCAAACACGCTGCGGCTAAAATCTCTACGTCGGAAATACAGTAGTCAATAAGTTCCTTTTGCATATCAAAATGATCAGACTTGTGTTCTTCATACCATTCCAGAAATTTAGAGCGATCGTCCTCCTTCATCGTGTCGGGGGAGTAAAATTCCATCGGAGGAAGGAGACCTACGTAGTTTTGGTTCACTGTTTTATTGAAAAGATGAGGGAAATATCCCTTTTTAAAGTTATCTCCCAATCCGAAAGCTTTGGGGAGTTTTGCTAAGGCCATAGGGAAGTAGTTTAGTGAGTCTATAAACTTAACATTTCCAACTTGCATTAGGATAATTTTTGTCCCTCTCATTATTAATTCGGGGGTTAAATCAGTCTCTGTCAAAACATAATTTAAAATAAATTGGTGATCAAAAGCCTGACCGTTATGAGCTAATACAATTACATCCTTAAATTTCTTCCTTAGCTGTAATAAGTGTTGCGTAAATGAGGCAACAGGGTTTAAACTCTGAAGTTTTTGTAATCTAACCCCACATTTCTTGCAAATAACCATCTCAGAGTTCATACACTCGTCACACTATTGTTTAAATACGCAAAGGTTAGCTTTATGAAGCAACACGCCTGCACCAATCTCTTCCTCTTGCTGCGTTTCCAAGTCATAAAATACGAAGATGGTATCTTTAACTTTAGGCTTTCCATTGTCTCGTTGAATATGGCACAGATGATTCTCTGGTACATGGGTATAACAGATCTTGCAAAATATCTCACCACATGTGTGTTTTCTGTTTCCTTTTACTACTTTAAAACACTGCTCACAGCTCCTGACTTCGGCACAGACAGTGCTTTTTTCCAAAGATCCTGCAGCTAGATGCTTGTTATAACACGTTTCTCCTCTGAAATATCGTCGACAAGAAGAGCATTTCACTCTTACTTGATATTCAGTACATTTTGGAGACTGCAAACAACCAGGACATGTTCCACCACAGCTGTGTTTATGTTTATGATCATAAGGACTAAAACAGTGCTCACAAAAATAGTTAGAGCAAAATGCCGCTGTAAGTGAGGTTATGACGTTAAAGTGTGATTCATAATGCAGCAGATTTAGTCTTTGGTTGCTGTTAGACGTACCCTCAAAAATAACGTCTCTTCCCTTCGAACCATAACTGTAGACAACAATTTTATAGTCCTTAAGATGTTCTTGAAAATTTTCCAGCTCTATCATTCCAGCACCCCCTTCAGGAATTGTAAGTCCAACGCTTTCCAGCAAAGTATTTGTCCTCCTCGTCTGAATTTTTCCAATATCTCTTCTAATTTTACTTAATTCAGGATCCTTATTTACAGAAGCCATCGCAACCACTAGAGCACGTGGTAAACATAAATTATCCTTGTTGGTAATTGTTATAATTCCTCTTCTCATGCCACATTCTTCGGTAAAACTATTGTATTTCTTTCCTCTTCCTTTGCCGGTTGGTAGTCGCACACTTGTGACTTTAAGACAAAATGACTCTGTGTTTAAACCCGCGGAATTAGACTGATAAACGTTGCTAATAACATTCCAAACGTCTTCGTAATTGATTTGTTCTGCAGGCCTAAATCGAATCCACCCTTCACCGCGACTAAAGTCCTTAGAACAAAAACTAAAACCAATATGGTCTGACGCTTGTAATCCTTCTGTGGCCTTTTGAATTACCTGCTGTATAGCATCTCTCACCCAGCCAACTGGTTCAGTTCCTTCTGGCACAGGCTTTAACTGAAATTCCACCGCACGACCTGTAACATCGTATCTTCGCACCTTTTGAATAGAGTCCCTAATAACAATGAACTTTTCCATTTTAACTAGATACGTCCGTACACTTCAAGAGACTGATGTGAAATGACTATACGGCTGTTTGTCACCTCTATTTATAACCTCGGTTTTGTAGAAAGAAGTGCGTTCAGAAAGCAGGGGGTGCGTTCCGAAAACCAACTGAAGTTCTGCAAAAAGAGTTTAAGGTTTAGTATGCAGGAAAATTAAATTACTAAGTGCTTACGAGCAGTATTAATAGATACGAAACCAGGACCCGGCGGCTATGAAGAATGTTACCTGAAACGAAAGTTTAAGGAATTACTATGCAGCAGAACAACATGGAAATGGCGGTGTTCACGCCTTTCAAATAGTTTAGTGAATAAGAAAATGGCATAATTACGGTAATGCATGTCTATAATAATTAAACATTTTACTCCACACCTTTTTAAGAAAAAAGAAAGATAATTGTACCGTCACTACTTTTCTAAAATTAATAGTTTCAATTGAATATTCTTAGTGCCTGTAACAAAGAAACAGTTATCGCAAATTTATCTATTACCACTGGTTTCTGTACATTTAGGAGGTTACATAAAATATTTTTATACTTACGAGACGAAAATAAATTTCAAAAGTTCTATTGCACTATCTTAAGTACCGAAGGTGATGCCGCTCCCCAGATGTGGGAGCAGTACTCTAGGTTAGGCCTTGTTTGAGGGGAAACATAGAGAGTGTAATTTGGATGGGGAGAAGTATTTTCTGGTTCGAAAGAGAAGCTTTTAGCTGTCGATGGGACTACTGAAGTAATGTGTTTGTGTCAGCTGAGATCATGTTCGAAAGCGAAGCCAACGAAATCGAATGTTTCGTTTACATTATTGCTACTAATGCTTCGTCAGAATTTGAATCTGAAGAGTTACTTACTAGGAAGACTTTTAGACTGCTGACGATACCTGTAAGAAGGAAACAACTACCTGGAGATTACCCCCACCACTTATTTTGGGTATTAATCTAGCTTTATTACATTTAAACGTTCAGTCTTAGTTGATCAGTTGAAGCGAGCACAATCAATAACTACTTGAATACAAGGACACAATGCTTATGACTTAACGTTATGTGACGTCATCACCCGAAGTCATTACATATACGGATATCTATGCAACAACTCCTAATCTATGGCCATACGCAAAAACTCCTTTCAGGTCCAGCCGCCCGACCCGAATTCGATTGACAAAAATTTGGACCGATCCGGATCACTTTCCGACACATTTCATCTCTTTCTACTACCCTTCCTGATTCAATTACGTATTCCTCTAACTTAATGTTTGTAACCTGATCCGGATCGATTAGATTTTGTCAATCGAATACGCTGTGCGTCCAGACATGTGCTTGAAACAATATTGTCAGATTATCTATAATTCTTAATTAGGATAAGCTTAGAAATAACTTTTCTTTGTGTAATGTGTTTATAACTACGTTAACTTAGTTATTAACACAGGCCTAATATAATTTTACAGCAGTATTTTATTGGGAGTATTTTGAAGTTAAATAAAAAAATAACAATAATAATAAGTTTTAGTAAACGTGCAGTCAGCAGACAAAACGCTACCGTCGATCTGGCAACGTTGTACCATATGACATGCAGTTTTCCTTTTCGTGTTAACAATCTACAAGTGTTTTGTGTACTTAGTGAAAAAACAAAGTGTATTACCGGTTTCAATAGTGTTTTAAATAATTATTAAAATGCCTTATAGATGTTGTGTAGTCGGTTGTAAGGGTAATTACCCAAACGGACCAACAGTACGAGTATTTCGTTTTCCTAAAAGTCTGGAAGGGCAAGTGAAATGGCAGAACGCCTTACATCGTGAAAATTTTATTCCAAATGCTAGTAGCCGAGTATGTGAGCTTCATTTTACAGAAGATGATTTTATCAGGCAGTATAGTCAGCAAGACACGAGAACCGGTGAGGTCGTTTCTGTAAAGTTAAATATACCAAGATTAAAAGAGCACAGCGTACCTAGTAAATTTCCCAATTGTCCAAAATACTTATCAAAAACTTTAACGCATCGAAAAAGCAGAGAAGAAAAACTTAAAGAACTAGACGAATTACGATTTCAAAAAGGTATTGAAGAAAGCAAGCGTGAAATTTTAATACATAAAGAACTTACAAATTATAAAACTTTTGAAGAATTTAATAATTTGTTTAAAACATTTAGTTTAAATGAAGGGTGGTTTATTATTAATGAAAAAACTTCAAAGACTCTCTTTAAGATTAAGCATATTCCGGGGCCTTCAATTACGTGGGCTATTAAAATAAATAATAATTTAGAAATAAGTACATACTTGTACGGACAACCAGTAAGTATACAAATTGATAAACTAAAAACGCCCTTTTTGTCAAGTAGTTTGGATGAATTGCGAAATTTACTTGATACCATTGATTGTTCGATGAATATTCTTCCTTTAGATTCCGAACAAGACAATAATAACTCTGAAAATAACTCGAATCCTGACCGCGATCCCGAATATGACTACAGAAAAAATAACATGGATATGTCAAAAATTAATGAAATTTTGAACTTTGTTTCAGATTTGCTAAAAAACTTAAAAGTAGACAATGACATTTTAGCACAAGCTTTGCAATTTATCTCCGAACAAATAAAATTAAGAACTTTGCCAAAAGAACGATACAGATATTCCACTACAACTATGGTATTTTGTTCAATTGTATATACAATCAGTCCTCATGCGTACAGATATTTAAGAAATCACTGGCCAATAATTTTACCCCATCCTGAAACTATCAAAGGCGTCTGTAATAATTTTTTAACTGATCCCCATATTGATGAGAAAAAAATTTTTTTGACTTACGCACAAAATATTTTTAAATATTTAAATGATCAAGACAAAAATGTTTGTCTGGTAATGGATGAAATTCATATTAACCCTTATTTAGACTATAAAGGGGGAAACCTAGTGGGGGCATCAGTAAATAATAACGAATTGTTAGCAACATCTGCATATACTTTCATGATTACAAGTATTTGTTCAGATTTGGAAGAAGTTGTTCACATTGCCCCTATATCTAAAATTAACCATGAATTGCTTTTTCATTTTATCAAAACAATAATAACTCATTTAGAGGCTATCGGTTATATAGTTTTTTGTGTACTCAGTGACAACAATGCCATTAATGGAAAAGCTATGTCAAATTTTTCACCAAAAAAAGAACTTAATATAGTGTTCCCACACCCTGTCGATGCTAAAAGACCTTTATTTTACTTGTTTGATTCTGTCCATCTCTTAAAATGTATATTCAATGCCTGGCTAAACTCAAAACCTGATCAGACATTTACATATCCCGACTTTTTTACTGGCGAAGAAAAAGTTGCATGTTTTGCATCTCTTAAAAAATTGCATGACTTGGAACACAACATGTTACTAAAATTTGGCTTCTCTTTAAATTTAAAAGCTCTGTATCCGTCTAGCATGGAAAGACAAAATGTAAAACTGGCATTAAAAGTTTTTAATCCTTTTGTAATTGAGGGCTTACAAAATTTTGACAAAGATATCCCCAATGCTCAGGACACAGCCGAGTTTTTGAAAATAATAGTAAAGTGGTGGAATATAATAAACGTCAAAACACCATTAAAAGGAAAGCGTTTGCGTGATATTTTCCAGGAACCTATTGTAAAAGGTAAAATAGTAAACGACCCAAAACTTGACTTTTTGAAACAAATGTTGATTTGGTTAGATAACTGGAAATCAGAAATTTTTTTTAAAAAATTAACACGCCAAACTCACACAGCTTTGTCCCATACAATTTATGGTGTGCTGGAAATTGTGAAATATTGTTTTGAGGAATTAAATTTAAATTATATTTTGTTAGGAAAATTGCAAACTGATCCCTTAGAAAATCGCTTTGGAAAGTATAGACAGTTAGCGGTTCGACAACTTTATGAATCTGAAAAACGACTACGAATTCAATCAATATTGACACTAAAATCCCATAATTTTGGAGAGTTAAGAATTGAAAAATTCTACGAATCACCTGATTGTGACGAACAGGACAGTGCTGAAGACTGTTCTAAAGAAATTGACGAAATTCTTAAAAATATTATTATTCAAAAATCTGATATGGACAACTTTAAACCAGAAATGCCTGTGATTACGTATCTGGGGGGATATTGCAGCCATATTGCTTTAAAGAAGCTGAAATGCAATTATTGCAAAAATTCTTTGATATGCAATAAAGAACTTATTGTTGAAGATAATTTTAATCTCATAACTAACTTAAGCAGAGGTGCCCTGCAATATCCTAGAGATCATGTAATTGAAATAGTTATTGTTTCATATATTTTATTCCAGAAAATACTTAGTGACCATGAGAATACATTCTTAAACATTTTTTCTCAAAAATCATTTCTGACTAATCTCGTATTTAAATATATCCTTAAACAAGAATTTTTAATATACTTTGATGGCTGCAATACACACTCAGCAAAAACAATTATTGATATTTTACTTAGCAGTATTACCAACACTCTGCTCAAAAATTACTGTGCCAAGAAAAATAACCGATTAGGTAAAGGTCATAAAAGGAAATTAAATACATATACAAAATAATTGGACATACATTAACTTTAACTTTAAAGTGGCTAGGTAATCCAATGATGATTTTCAGTAAATTTTTCTCAGTACTTAGTTACTCGTAAATCCTCGAGTACCTAAATTTTTGGAAAATTTTGCTATCTGAGGATACACAATATCTGAGGCAAAATCTTTAGGATCTCTTAGTTTAATAGAAGATATTATTTTTTATAATTGGTATTAATACTCACCTTAAAATATGTACCTAAAAAAACTACAGTAAAACATTTTACACAAAGTAGTTCTTTTTAAAATCATTATAGTTTTTATCACTTATACATATTTTAGATCTTATTAACGCATAATTTGCCCAAATGCAAGTTTAAATATTTAAATAATGATGGTCTAAAGTGCAAATTTATAAGTCACACAAAAACATAAATCCAAAAAAAGCATATAATATAATATTGTATTCATTTATTCATATGACCACGGCTGATGACGTCACAGATAAGCATTGTGTCCTTGTATTCAAGTAGTTATTGGCACAATGCCTAAGGAGTGCTTTTGGGGAAGCGCTTGCGATTGTAGCGAGTGTCAACCAGAGCTAGAGGAAAAATGTGAAATATGTCTAGACAAGGCTGGATATAAAGTTGGTGGGAAACGAAGAAAAGATCGCAAGAACATCACATATTACGACTTTAAAACGTATTGTTATGAATGTTATCAGGAAGATATCGGGCAATATGAACAAGCTAGATATGAATTACTAAAGGCCATAGTTGAGAATCCAGTTTGGCCAGAACAAAAATATTGTAAATCACAGACCGAGGAAGATATTCGTGCAAGGCTTTTAGGTTGTTTTCGAGCCGAGTTAAAACAGATAAAATTTGCCCGGAGTGGTACACCTGATGTGGTCAAGATAGAGTTTTCCGTTGATTTTAATTCCGGAAAAGAACGAAAGAACTTTAAAACGCAGGAAATGGTGTTGCCTAAACGAGGAGATTTAGTGGAGTGGTTTACCAAAACCATCATCGAGACGTTAGTTACACAAATTCAGACATACCAAGCACCTATTTGGTGTCTAGATCTTAATGTGCATCTTAATCTACGAGGATGTCGATCATATACAGAAACGCCTGCTGAGGCACGAAGAAGGGAGTGGTGCAGACGAAATTTGTAATCTAAGTGGAATAGCTTATAAATGTATCTAGATGTATTAAATAAAGAATTAACCTAAGTCCTTTATATGTTTTATTACCTTAAACAATCAAACCTAACCTCAACAAATTCTATTGCAGGTGGTACAAAATTCTTCGAAACTTAAACGATTCTCAACCTCAGACAATTGATAGAAAAGATCCTGTTTTCAAAAGAATTCTAACTTTTCTCATGGCGTCTGTCTTTGGGTTGTGTGACGTCCCGTTAACGGCCTGTGAACCCCCTATTGTTGTCCGATTACTGCGTGTTGTTGTCCTGTTAACGCCCTGTTACTGTCCGGATAACGTCATGACGTTGTCCTGTATGTGTTATAACGAGGTTGTGAAGGATAAAAGGACATGGCCAGATTAAAGGTTTTAGTTGAGAACTGAATGCCATAGTGATAAGATGTATGCCAACAAGATAAAGTATCAGCTTCTTGAAACACCAGCTGTTAAATATGGCATAAGGACAGAGGGTCTAAGTTCTTTCTTGGAAATATTCCTGTTGTAATAAAAGATAACGTTCTCATAATAGGGAAAGAAAATTTTTTGCTGACGGATGGACTGTGTAATTTATTAGCTACAAATCAACCAGTAAAATTTCATTCAAACGATTTGAATAATTATAAGAAGCTTTTATTGATTACACATGCACACCGAAAGAGCTTCAATAGGGATGAGAACATTTTACCCTCCAAAGGGTGGAAATATACTCATATCATTTCCAAACTGTTTCCTCCTAAAAGAAGTTATATCTCAAGAATGGAGGGTAAGGCAGAAAACAAACATCCCGAAATGGAGAACAAAAAGCCCTAACGAAAAAATTATGTAAACTTGAAAGTCAAAAGACACTCACCGCTGAAGAATTCAAAGAAGAAAATGAAAAAGATGTAGAAATGGATGCAGTAGCAGAATACGATGATGTTAATGAGCTGGTAGAGCGTCTGAAGTATTTAGAAAAAAGCAATACTTCGGGGGTTAACACCCCAAAAGTAATGGCAATTCTGAAGGAGCTTGAAAGACTCGGTGTTATAGAATTTTATTAGGGCTAATAATTTTGAATTCATCCTGTATAATTTATGTTGAAACAAAAGTATTAGAAGTTGTTGTTAGTATTTATTTAAACACCCTGTAAAACCTTAGATATATTAAAAAAAGAAATTATGCCTTAAATTATGTAACCGACTAAGGGTCTTATATCTAAATATAGCTGCCGTTAATACAAAAGGTTTTATCCTAAAACTTTTAAAACTAAAACAAAGTCCGTTTCAAAACTCTTGCGCTATGACGTATGCAGTACTAACGGGGGGATGCTAACAGATGTTAATGCCTTTATTTGTACACAACGATCCCACTACACCCACACAACGCCGACACAACGTCTACACAACACCAACACGGCGCAAAACACCTACACAACAATAAGACTAACGTCACACAGCCATAACACAAACGCAACACGCCGACGTTGAGAATGGGCTCTACTTAAGTTACAAATTTCACCTGTGTCATTCCCCATGCCCCTGCATGCGTTTACGTATTATAATTATCCTCGTAGATTAATGTATGCATTAAGATTTAGGATCCATATAGGTGTTTAGCATGTCTGAATTTGTGTAACTAACGCCTCGATTACAGTTTTGTCATTGATGACAATCGGACACTATCCGAACCCCAATAGGATGCTACTACCGCCTTTCAGATAACCAATAAACCCTGTTTCTAGCAGCTTTGCTTATTGGTGCTCTGGTTCTCCACAAACAGGTTAATAAAATAACACATAAATACAAAGAATACAAACTTTTTATTTCATACATCTAGCTACATTTCTATGGATAATTTTTCTAAGAGTTTTAAGTTTATCTGGAGCGTTGGAAAAGTATTGGTGTGTTGTGTTTGTTCTCTGGAACTGATTAAAAATATCCGACATGACTGCTGTCTCCATATCTGTGTCTCTTCTTTGTACACAAACTTCGCAAGGTCTACGGATGGCATCATATGTTTTATAACTTTAACGGTGGGATCGTATATTTCTCCTTCAAACACGTTCCAAAAATGAATGTTGCCTCCTATTTACTCATAGAAAATCTTCCCACATTTTGGCTCTGCATGCACATTATATTTTTTAGCAAGTTCCCAAACCATTAAAGTTGCAGGTCAACAGGATCCATAATACTGGTTTCTACTAAATACTTCTTTAATGTTGGCAAGAATAATTTTTAATATTTCTGCCATGTTAATTGTCTGCCTGCCAGCGGTATACTAACCATTTCTTATAAGCTCTTCTATTCAGATTACAAATTTCGCCTACATCGCTCCCTTCATCGTCCTCGTAGATTACAGTATGTAATAAGATTTACGAATCAAATATACATTCTTATTTATAGAATTCAATTACTCCAAGTTGTTCCAATTCATGTAAAATGCTCCAAATCTCGTTCATATTATTGTTGCCAGCCTGATTGAAAGCGTCTAGCTTTTTCAGCCTTTCAGCCAACTCGTTTACGTCATCATAGTACACAAATTCTTTGGGTTTTTCGTTGTACTCCATTAACGCTAGACCAAATTTTGACGATGAGGGCTTCGACCTTGTTGAGATTCTTGTTGTACTTGGTGGTGTTTTTGCTGATTTCGTTCTAAGTTTCGAAACTTCTGCCGTTGTTCACTTTTTCAGAAACTTCAAATCAAAACTTTGTTTTCTGCGATGTCTGTGCTGAAATGTCTACAAGTTTCTTTAGAGGGTTTGTGATGGGTTTCCAGAGCTTGGCCCGTGCTCCATCTCCTTCACCCCGCTCCAACTTTTAAGCCAAGTATTTTTTTTTCTTATGCTTGAATTATTCAGCGCTTAACATCTCTATCAAGCTTACTAAATTGTGAAGTCATAATAACAACACAGGGCAGTAATAATAGACTCGTATAAATAGCAAAACAGCTTGTTTCGTGGAAAACACCTTGTTTTTGAAGAAAAAACAGCAGTTTCAGGAAGCAGCTATGAACCAGCTACTAACAGACTCTGTTTCTAGAGACTTAACACATCTTGCTTCTAAGACGCACTGAATCTCGAGGGTTTGAGGTATGATATGAGTATCAAACTTGTTGTGTGCCTAATTCTTTCCAGTCCTATTGGTGGCTTTATGTCAAAAGAAAATAGTATGTATCTACGTATGCAGTTCTTAAAAATCTTTGAACGAAATTTTTATTTTAAATTCAGCTCGAAATGGAGGATGGGCTGGATGCTTATTTTTTTTTCACAGACATATGTCTGATTATTAGTAGCAACATTAGTACCCTTATATTTTTGAAGAAACTAGTTTGTATGTTGTTTACATATTAGCAAGTATGAATATGAATTACTGTTTCCAGAAACAGGACTTATTTCTCTCTCTATTCATAGCTGTTCGGGAGTTGTTTTCAGAAACACGGTTGTTAGCTGTTAAGTGGTTGGGCAGATAGCCGTTTCAGTGGTTTCCTGAAACCGGGCCTGTTTATTAGTTGTTTTTAGCTGTTTCCTAGTTGTTTCCAGAAACAGGGTCTGTTTTTTAGGTGTTGAGTGGTTGGGCAGTTGGGCGTTTAGTGGTTTCCTGAACCGGGCCTGTTTATTAGTTGTTTTTACCTGTTTCCTAGTTGTTCCCAGAAACAGGGCCTGTTTTTAGCTGTTGAGTGGTTGGGCAGTTGGGCGTTTAGTGGTTTCCTGAAACCGGGCCTGTTTATTAGTTGTTTTTAGCTGTTTAGAAGTTGTTTCCAGAAACAGGAGTCTGTTTTTTAGCAGTTGAGTGATTGGGCAGTTTGACGTTTTGAGTGGTTTCCTGAACCGGGCCTGTTTATTAGTTGTTTTATATCGGTTTTGGGACTGTTTTCCAGAGGTCTTTGTCCACATTATAATATTTTTAAACCCCATGCAGTTGTTATATTTAATTATTGTAGGATATAAATTTGCTAACCACTTCTTTAGTCTCTTTTAACTTGATATCATGCTCCGACAGATCTATATGGACTATTAACTACTTACATCATCCTCCTGTCTGTTTTCCTGTGCTAGCTAACATATATTTTCGTGGTAACTACTTCTCTTTGAAAACATTGCGCTATATTCTTATATCTTGTACGTATTCCCTAATATTTTTGTCTGTATTTTCTATCTCTTTCTGCGTTTTGAATAGCCCGACTATCATTTAGCCATTAAGACCTCTAGCGATGATCTTAGTCGAGATTTTCGAAAAGTTTTTACATCAGCCGAACCATCTTTTCCTAGTACTAATTCTACCCCATCTTTATCCGAAACTCTGAACAGTATTTCTAGGTTACTTGTATTCCTGGCAGTAAGCTGTTTAATATTATTAACTAATTTCGTATATAAGTTTGCTAAATATTGATATATTGTGATATATGGAATCTTAACTACTTGCATCATCCCCCTATCTATTTTTCCTGTGCTCGCTAACATATATTTTCGTGGCAACTACTTGTCTTTGGAAACATTGCGCTATATTCTTATATCTTGTACGTATTCCCTAATATTTTTGTCTGTATTTTTCTATCTCTTTCTACGTTTTGAATAGCCCGACTATACATAAACTGATATTTTTGTACTTAACAGTATATATTTAATAGTTTTCGGTTTCTTTCCATACGATTTAAACGAGTCTATCTCTCTCCAACATTCGGAATCCTTCCCTTCTTGCTGTTACTAATCTGAAAGTCGTATTTTAGCCCTAAAGACCTCTATCGATGATCTTAGTCGAGATTTTCGACAAGTTTTTACGTCAGTCGAAACATCTTTTCCTAGTACTAATTCTACTCCATCTTTATCCGAAGCTCTGAACAGTATTTCTAGTTTGCTTGTATTCCTAGCTATACCCTGTTTAACATTCTTCGCTAATTTTGCATATAAGTTTGCTACATATCGATATATTGTGGCTAAATACATAATTTCTCTAATTACTAGTTTTATTACATATTCAAACGAGTTTGTCTCTCTCCAACATTCGGAATCCTTCCCTTCTTGCTGTTACTAATATGAAAGACGCATTTAGTCATTAAGACCTCTAGCGATGATCTTAGTCGAGATTTTTGAAAAGTTTTTACATCAGTCGAAACATCTTTTCCTAGTACTAATTCTGCCCTAACCCCATCTTTAGTCGAAACTCTGAACTAGTACTAATTCTGCCCTAACCCCATCTTTATCTGAAACTCTGAACAGTATTTCTAGTTTATTTGTATTCAGCTCGCTAGTTATTTTTCCAATGCTGCTGCAATCTTTCTGGCGTATTGCCAATAATGCGGTGTGCGAGATTTAAAATATTAGAATATACGAGGTGAAGTATATATTACTACGCAAAGACCATTGACAATGGTCACTTGTTAACAGATGTTGATGCCTTTATTTGTACACAACGATCACACTACGCTCACACAACGCCAACACAACGTCTACACTACGCCTACACAACGCCAACACAGCGCAAAATACCTACACAACAATAAGACAAACCTCACACAAACTTAACGCAAATATTAGAATATACGGGGTGATGTATATCTTACTACGCAAAGATCATTGACAATGGTCATTGCATTGCAGGGCTGTGGGGCTTTAGCAGTAATTACATATTCGTACCTCGAAAACGCGTCTAACCCATTAAACGGCTGTCCGAAACTCTGAACACCGACTACTACGCTTACTAATACTTCTATCTTTATCCAAAAATCTGTCCAGTAGCGGCTAGCGTCTAAACGGCGTAACGGATTTCGATGAGATTTGAGGTATGTATTTTATTACTCCCATCCTTAACCCCTATCGAAGCAAACAAATTTTAAGACCCTTTTGGTTGGCGTCAGAGGAATCGTCGAAATGGCTTTAATATTTTTTGAGGTTTTTGACCCAGTATATCTCATGGTCTTTCTGACTTCTATCTAACACCAAAATTTTAGTTCTTCAACACCTGTCGTTTAAGCGCCAGCCGTAATTTAGTTTTTATTTAACTTCTTACATTTCTATGCTCCTGGTACCTTAAACACCTTTGTAACCCTCTAGCGCCTAAACGGCTTGATGGATTTCGATGAAATTTGGGGTATGTATTTTATTACTCCTACCCTTAGTCCCCGTCGAAGCAAACAAATTTTAAGGCCCTTTTGGTTGGCGTCAGAGAAATTGTCTAAAGGACCTTGTTCTTTTGTGTGTTTTTAAGCCTATATCTAGTGGTCTTCATGCCCTCCATCTAGCACCAAAATTTTCATAAAAGCGACAGCCCACAAACGAGTTGATTGATTGACTTCGGGCTTTCCAAACGATTTGTTACGTCACGCTGAACGCGTGATGTATGTCAAATATTAATTTTTGATGTTTGATAAGCGGCAAGTGCCGACTGATATATCTTAGATGGCGGGTGACGGCCGCCATGCTTTTACACATGGCTTATAACGCCATTTTGAACATGTGCCGTATGATAAATTTTTATTTTGGTGTTTAACAAGGGCCTGGTGGTAGTTGATATATCTTAAATGGCTGGTGACAGCTAACATACTTTTATAGGTGGCTTATAAGATCCTTTTGAACACGTGCCGTATGTTAAATGTCTACTTTGACAGGTGACGGGTGACAGTTGGCATATCTTAAATGACAGGTGACAGCTGGTGTGCTTTTACGCATGTCTTATAGGGTCGTTTTGAACACGTGACCTACGTTAAATTTCTACTTTGACAAGTGACAGTTGACATATCTTAAATGACAGGTGACAGCTGCCATACTTTTACGCATGACTTATAACGTCATTTTGAACATGTACCGCATGTTAATTTTAATTCCGGAAAAGAACGAAAGAACTTTAAAACGCAGGAAATGGTGTTGCCTAAACGAGGAGATTTAGTGGAGTGGTTTACCAAAACCATCATCGAGACGTTAGTTACACAAATTCAGACATACCAAGCACCTATTTGGTGTCTAGATCTTAATGTGCATCTTAATCTACGAGGATGTCGATCATATACAGAAACGCCTGCTGAGGCACGAAGAAGGGAGTGGTGCAGACGAAATTTGTAAGCTAAGTGGAATAGCTTATAAATGTATCTAGATGTATTAAATAAAGAATTAACCTAAGTCCTTTATATGTTTTATTACCTTAAACAATCAAACCTAACCTCAACAAATATTCTATTGCAGGTGGTACAAAATTCTTCGAAACTTAAACGATTCTCAACCTCAGACAATTGATAGAAAAGATCCTGTTTTCAAAAGAATTCTAACTTTTCTCATGGCGTCTGTCTTTGGGTTGTGTGACGTCCCGTTAACGGCCTGTGAACCCCCTATTGTTGTCCGATTACTGCGTGTTGTTGTCCTGTTAACGCCCTGTTACTGTCCGGATAACGTCATGACGTTGTCCTGTATGTGTTATAACGAGGTTGTGAAGGATAAAAGGACATGGCCAGATTAAAGGTTTTAGTTGAGAACTGAATGCCATAGTGATAAGATGTATGCCAACAAGATAAAGTATCAGCTTCTTGAAACACCAGCTGTTAAATATGGCATAAGGACAGAGGGTCTAAGTTCTTTCTTGGAAATATTCTTGTTGTAATAAAAGATAACGTTCTCATAATAGGGAAAGAAAATTTTTTGCTGACGGATGGACTGTGTAATTTATTAGCTACAAATCAACCAGTAAAATTTAATTCAAACGATTTGAATAATTATAAGAAGCTTTTATTGATTACACATGCACACCGAAAGAGCTTCAATAGGGATGAGAACATTTTAGCCTCCAAAGGGTGGAAATATACTCATATCATTTCCAAACTGTTTCCTCCTAAAAGAAGTTATATCTCAAGAATGGAGGGTAAGGCAGAAAACAAACATCCCGAAATGGAGAACCAAAAAGCCCTAACGAAAAAAGTATGTAAACTTGAAAGTCAAAAGACACTCACCGCTGAAGAATGCGACTATCGAAGTAAGGAAGAATTCAAAGAAGAAAATGAAAAAGATGTAGAAATGGATGCAGTAGCAGAATACGATGATGTTAATGAGCTGGTAGAGCGTCTGAAGTATTTAGAAAAAAGCAATACTTCGGGGGTTAACACCCCAAAAGTAATGGCAATTCTGAAGGAGCTTGAAAGACTCGGTGTTATAGAATTTTATTAGGGCTAATAATTTTGATTTCATCCTGTATAATTTATGTTGAAACAAAAGTATTAGAAGTTGTTGTTAGTATTTATTTAAACACCCTGTAAAACCTTAGATATATTAAAAAAAGAAATTATGCCTTAAATTATGTAACCGGCTAAGGGTCTTATATCTAAATATAGCTGCCGTTAATACAAAAGGTTTTATCCTAAAACTTTTAAAACTAAAACAAAGTCCGTTTCAAAACTCTTGCGCTATGACGTATGCAGTACTAACGGGGGGATGCTAACAGATGTTAATGCCTTTATTTGTACACAACGATCCCACTACACCCACACAACGCCGACACAACGTCTACACAACACCAACACGGCGCAAAACACCTACACAACAATAAGACTAACGTCACAGCCATAACACAAACACAACACGCCGACGTTGAGAATGGGCTCTACTTAAGTTACAAATTTCACCTGTGTCATTCCCCATGCCCCTGCATGCGTTTACGTATTATAAGACCGACATCCTCGTAGATTAATGTATGCATTAAGATTTAGGATCCATATAGGTGTTTAGCATGTCTGAATTTGTGTAACTAACGCCTCGATTACAGTTTTGTCATTGATGACAATCGGACACTATCCGAACCCCAATAGGATGCTACTACCGCCTTTCAGATAACCAATAAACCCTGTTTCTAGCAGCTTTGCTTATTGGTGCTCTGGTTCTCCACAAACAGGTTAATAAAATAACACATAAATACAAAGAATACAAACTTTTTATTTCATACATCTAGCTACATTTCTATGGATAATTTTTCTAAGAGTTTTAAGTTTATCTGGAGCGTTGGAAAAGTATTGGTGTGTTGTGTTTGTTCTCTGGAACTGATTAAAAATATCCGACATGACTGCTGTCTCCATATCTGTGTCTATACTAGGCTCTTCTTTGTACACAAACTTCGCAAGGTCTACGGATGGCATCATATGTTTTATAACTTTAACGGTGGGATCGTATATTTCTCCTTCAAACACGTTCCAAAAATGAATGTTGCCTCCTATTTCCTCATAGAAAATCTTCCCACATTTTGGCTCTGCATGCACACTATATTTTTTAGCAAGTTCCCAAACCATTAAAGTTGCAGGTAAACAGGATCCATAATACTGGTTTCTACTAAATACTTCTTCAATGTTGGCAAGAATAATTTTTAATATTTCTGCCATGTTAATTGTCTGCCTGCCAGCGGTATACTAACCATTTCTTATAAGCTCTTCTATTCAGATTACAAATTTCGCCTACATCGCTCCCTTCATCGTCCTCGTAGATTACAGTATGTAATAAGATTTACGAATCAAATATACATTCTTATTTATAGAATTCAATTACTCCAAGTTGTTCCAATTCATGTAAAATGCTCCAAATCTCGTTCATGTTATTATTGTTGCCAGCCTGATTGAAAGCGTCTAGCTTTTTCAGCCTTTCAGCCAACTCGTTTACGTCATCATAGTACACAAATTCTTTGGGTTTTTCGTTGTACTCCATTAACGCTAGACCAAATTTTGACGATGAGTGCTTAGACCTTGTTAAGATTCTTGTTGTACTTGGTGGTGTTTTTGCTGATTTTGATGTTGTGATGCACCGTTGGATTCGTAATAAAAAACTACATCTAGCTATACTATGAAAGTGTTATAGTTGTATTTAATATTTTTTCTACAACCGAGCGAGAAGTACAAATTTGCGCTTTCAAAAGAAAGGGCAAAGTTGGACATTTTCGAGGAACAAGCGTTTGTTTTACTTTGTCGCTCGCCGAGCGACAAAGTTACTTTGTCGCTCGCTTAGTTACCATGGACACCTTAATAATAATAAAGAAACGTCCAGCGTATCTGCGAATTTTGACACAAAATATAAACTGTCAAATTTGATATCAATAATTATTAATTATATTACAAAATATTTTTATAAAAATACCGGTTGTAGAAAAAATCATGTGTGTAATTCGAGCGCAAAGTGACATTGCCGCTCTCGCGAGATAGCCGCGCTCCGCTACGCGTCGCGCGTCTAACTTCTCGCTCAGAGCGGCAATATATCACTTTGCGCTCTTAATACACAAATAGCTATTTAAGTTATTATCAAAAAAGTGATTTAGTCAACTTTGAACGCTCTGGTAAGACAAATGAAAGGTGATAAAATTGTGTAGGTATTTTTGTGCAGATGTACACGTCTATTAGAACGATTTAAGGTGGGTCATTGCACTCTAGATTAAAACAAAAAATTTGTTTTAAAAATGGCAAATTGACACAAAAAGTAATAAAAATAATACAGTTGTACGTAAAATGATCTCTAGATTCCAAAAATCAAGAAATATACAGGGTGTCTCATTTGAAAATCTAAAGTTGGTGTCACTTCCGGCTAAACCGGAAGTCGTCGAAATTTGACAAGTACCTAGAAAAGTGACTTTTTACTAGCCTATGACTCCTGCCAAGTTTCATCTTGTTCGATTAAATACTAAAGAAATGGCAGCCGGAAAGCGATCTTGTTGACACCCGGTATATATATATATATATATATATATATATATATATATATATATATATATATATATATATATATATATTTATAGAAATTGTTTTCTTGGATCTTGTTTATATATTTTTTATAGATATATTTTCTTGGGATTTAAAGATCCTTAATAATTACTACTTTTTATGGTTTTAGGCTTTTATTAACGTTTCGGTCATTATTGTGACCTTCTTCAGAATGTGTGCTGAAAAACCGCTCTAATTAGTAACATTAGTTATAACAAAAACATATAATAGTATACCTGTGAACGAAAATATCTTGGGGAATGCACCTTCCCAAGAAAATATATCAATAATATATATATATATATATATATATATATATATATATATATATATATATATATATATATATATATATATATATATATATATATATATATATACAGTCGAACTCGGTTATAACGTACTCGGGTTATAACGAACGACCGGCAATAACAAACATATTTTAAAGTACGAAAAAAGCCTTCATATAAACACATACTTTTAGTGGTTGTATATCCATTAACGCTAGACCACGGTGGCACGGTTCATTTGTACCTGTGATATCAGGTCATTGAACCACCAAGGATGATATTCCTTGGACAACACGTTGGCGTAGTGTGAGAATAGTATTTTCAATATCGTTCCCAACGGACAAACCCAGAATCAATCGTGTAATTCAATGCCGGTAGGGGTATTAGCCCTCGGAGTAGTTGTTTCGGTTGGTTCGACCATTTAACACCTGCTCGACACAGAGCAATTTGCCTGTCCCCGGCCTGAATGAGATCTAACAGTATCGAAACCGGTCGTCGGGGTGGCACGGTTCATTTGTACCTGTGATATCAGGTCATTGAACCACCAAGGATGATATTCCTTGGACAACACGTTGGCGTAGTGTGAGAATAGTATTTTCAATATCGTTCCAAACGGACAAACCCAGAATCAATCGTGTAATTCAATGCCGGTAGGGGTATTAGCCCTCGGAGTAGTTGTTTCGGTTGGTTCGACCATTTAACACCTGCTCGACACAGAGCAATTTGCCTGTCCCCGGCCTGAATGAGATCTAACAGTATCGAAACCGGTCGTCGGGGTGGCACGGTTCATTTGTACCTGTGATATCAGGTCATTGAACCACCAAGGATGATATTCCTTGGACAACACGGTGGCGTAGTGTGAGAATAGTATTTTCATATATATATATATATATATATATATATATATATATATATATATATATATATATATATATATATATATATATATATATATATACAGTCGAACTCGGTTATAACGAACGCGACGGGACAAAATGATATATTCGTTATAAAAGGGTGTTCGTTATATCCAGTCTGCCTATTTATTTAAACAATTTTCCTCAATGAAATCTTTATTGAAAAATATCAACATAAAAAAATTCTAATGTAAAAAATAAACATTACATAAAACAGCTAATCATAAAAAAACAAAATTATGTACATATATACATATTATGTATTTATATAATAACATTATGCATACACTATTTGTTTTCAAGAGAAAGAAAATCTGTTATTTTATTTTGGACTTTATTTTTTTAAAAAGCCGGATTTTCAGTGAATCTATAAACCTTATCGTAAGCAGCCAATATGTACACCGTTCGCTAAAACCGAACCGACCCGCTGAAATTCAGAAATTTGCCCTTAAAAATGTTCGTAAAGCATTTAAATTGGTGTGTACGGCGTTGGCGAACAGAAGCCAACGCATTCCAACGGTTCCCAATGCGACCGTTGGCGTTGGCTCGCGTTCGGTCGTTGAGCGGTACTTCAAAGAGATGTTTGATTTGGTGTGGACGAGATTTGAATGTTTTCAGTCGTTGGCAAGTATTCGCCAGGTCTGTGCGTTTTATTTTTCACAAATATTTTGTTTATTTCGCCTTTTGATATGAAATGGACAGTTGATTTATATCTTAAACTAATTGAACTATACCGGAATAACCCTATATTATGGGATCCTAGCAATATAAATTATAAACTCTCCAAAAAGATGATATTTGGCAAACCACTGCTAATGAATTTAGGTGCAAGGTTGCTGAAATAATGAAAAAAATAGAGAGAAGATTCTGAAATGATCACTGTGTTCACTCCGAAATTCCTCCAGCAACTTCCTTGCGTAATTAACACTTTTCTGTTTTTATATGGTGTTGTCATCCACCAGCGTCTTGACCGACGTTTCTTTTTTTATTGTTAAGTAAAGAATTTACAATTAAAAATGCGGCACTTTCACATAATGACTCATCAATCATCATCACTTGATGACATATTAAAATACTTCTTTCCGCAGAAAATGACCGAACCGTATCCAACGGTATCCAATTCGAAACTTCCAACGCGGTGTGGACGACAACGGAAAATGCTTTCCAATCGTTTCCAATCCCAACGCCAGCTGGCACATTCGTTGCAGTTGGCGTTGGTTTGGATTGGGACTTGGTCTGTACGCGGCTTAAAAAGCGATCGTTCGCTATAAGCGAGTTCGTTATATACAACCACTAAAAGTATGTGTTTATATGAAGGCTTTTTTCGTACTTTAAAATATGTTTGTTATTGCCGGTCGTTCGTTATAACCCGAGTACGTTATAACCGAGTTCGACTGTATATATATATATATATATATATATATATATATATATATATATATATATATATATATATATATATATATATATATATATATACAGTCGAACTCGGTTATAACGTACTCGGGTTATAACGAACGACCGGCAATAACAAACATATTTTAAAGTACGAAAAAAGCCTTCATATAAACACATACTTTTAGTGGTTGTATATAACGAACTCGCTTATAGCGAACGATCGCTTTTTAAGCCGCGTACAGACCAAGTCCCAATCCAAACCAACGCCAACTGCAACGAATGTGCCAGCTGGCGTTGGGATTGGAAACGATTGGAAAGCATTTTCCGTTGTCGTCCACACCGCGTTGGAAGTTTCGAATTGGATACCGTTGGATACGGTTCGGTCATTTTCTGCGGAAAGAAGTATTTTAATATGTCATCAAGTGATGATGATTGATGAGTCATTATGTGAAAGTGCCGCATTTTTAATTGTAAATTCTTTACTTAACAATAAAAAAAGAAACGTCGGTCAAGACGCTGGTGGATGACAACACCATATAAAAACAGAAAAGTGTTAATTACGCAAGGAAGTTGCTGGAGGAATTTCGGAGTGAACACAGTGATCATTTCAGAATCTTCTCTCTATTTTTTTCATTATTTCAGCAACCTTGCACCTAAATTCATTAGCAGTGGTTTGCCAAATATCATCTTTTTGGAGAGTTTATAATTTATATTGCTAGGATCCCATAATATAGGGTTATTCCGGTATAGTTCAATTAGTTTAAGATATAAATCAACTGTCCATTTCATATCAAAAGGCGAAATAAACAAAATATTTGTGAAAAATAAAACGCACAGACCTGGCGAATACTTGCCAACGACTGAAAACATTCAAATCTCGTCCACACCAAATCAAACATCTCTTTGAAGTACCGCTCAACGACCGAACGCGAGCCAACGCCAACGGTCGCATTGGGAACCGTTGGAATGCGTTGGCTTCTGTTCGCCAACGCCGTACACACCAATTTAAATGCTTTACGAACATTTTTAAGGGCAAATTTCTGAATTTCAGCGGGTCGGTTCGGTTTTAGCGAACGGTGTACATATTGGCTGCTTACGATAAGGTTTATAGATTCACTGAAAATCCGGCTTTTTAAAAAAATAAAGTCCAAAATAAAATAACAGATTTTCTTTCTCTTGAAAACAAATAGTGTATGCATAATGTTATTATATAAATACATAATATGTATATATGTACATAATTTTGTTTTTTTATGATTAGCTGTTTTATGTAATGTTTATTTTTTACATTAGAATTTTTTTATGTTGATATTTTTCAATAAAGATTTCATTGAGGAAAATTGTTTAAATAAATAGGCAGACTGGATATAACGAACACCCTTTTATAACGAATATATCATTTTGTCCCGTCGCGTTCGTTATAACCGAGTTCGACTGTATATATATATATATATATATATATATATATATATATATATATATATATATATATGAAAATACTATTCTCACACTACGCCACCGTGTTGTCCAAGGAATATCATCCTTGGTGGTTCAATGACCTGATATCACAGGTACAAATGAACCGTGCCACCCCGACGACCGGTTTCGATACTGTTAGATCTCATTCAGGCCGGGGACAGGCAAATTGCTCTGTGTCGAGCAGGTGTTAAATGGTCGAACCAACCGAAACAACTACTCCGAGGGCTAATACCCCTACCGGCATTGAATTACACGATTGATTCTGGGTTTGTCCGTTTGGAACGATATTGAAAATACTATTCTCACACTACGCCAACGTGTTGTCCAAGGAATATCATCCTTGGTGGTTCAATGACCTGATATCACAGGTACAAATGAACCGTGCCACCCCGACGACCGGTTTCGATACTGTTAGATCTCATTCAGGCCGGGGACAGGCAAATTGCTCTGTGTCGAGCAGGTGTTAAATGGTCGAACCAACCGAAACAACTACTCCGAGGGCTAATACCCCTACCGGCATTGAATTACACGATTGATTCTGGGTTTGTCCGTTGGGAACGATATTGAAAATACTATTCTCACACTACGCCAACGTGTTGTCCAAGGAATATCATCCTTGGTGGTTCAATGACCTGATATCACAGGTACAAATGAACCGTGCCACCCCGACGACCGGTTTCGATACTGTTAGATCTCATTCAGGCCGGGGACAGGCAAATTGCTCTGTGTCGAGCAGGTGTTAAATGGTTGAACCAACCGAAACAACTACTCCGAGGGCTAATACCCCTACCTATATATATATATATATATATATATATATATATATATATATATATATATATATATATATATATATATATATATATATATATATATTTATTGATAGAAGGTATGTTGATACCTCCGAAACAGAGACTCAATAAACGTTGTCACCTCATATATAACGTCGATACCTCCGGTTTCGGAGGTATCAACGTATCGCCATATTTTCCACTGTCACCATCATCTAGAGGGCGTTTGCGACCGAAAAACGAAAATTTGTTCTGAGGTGCCAACGCTCACCGAGTCTCTGTTTCGTAACGCCGTTAGTTCAAGCGTAGATCACGGGCGCTAGTGTCGCGCGACGAAGAGACACGCCTAGTGCGTTGATACCTCTGGTATATATGTACATTATTAGACGCGAAGAAGAAGCCGTGAAAAGGACGTTAGTTGTCTTCGGTTTTGAGTTTGAAACGGTCGTTGTGTACGTGCCGGCGTTGGAGGGCAAAATGGCGGACAAGGAACTGTCAGTGATGAAGTTCGATGGCAACAATTTTCTCCAGTGGAAGTTCCAGATCAAATGTGCTCTAAAAGCAAAAGGTCTATGGAAAATTGCAGAAGGCAAAACCCTAAAGCCTTCCGGAATCATCCAGGAAGAAGAACTATGGGAGGAAAAAGGTGCACAGGGGATGTTTATTTTGACTGCTGCAATGGATCTCAATCAGATCACTCTGATCGAGAGTTGCGATACCAGCAAAGAAATCCCTGATAAGTTGGATTCGATCTACCTACAGAAAAGTGAGACAAATAAAATGATTGTCCATGAACGTTTTCATCAGTACAAGATGTGCATGACGGACAGTATTGCACAGCATATTGCAAAAATCGAAAATTTAGCAAAGCATGTTCGTGAAGCAGGTGAGACAGTAAGTGATGCTGCTATAATGATGAAAATAATAAGTACGCTGCCACCAAAGTATAGAAATTTTAGACCGGCATGGCTTTCGTTGGATGAAACCAAACAAACGACACAAAACTTGACAGCAGGGTTGCTGGATAAGAAGACAAGCCTGACAGCCTATGAAGAGTCTGAAAATGTTATGGCAGCAATGACAGTTAAAGATAAAAGAAACAATGTCAATGTCAATTGTTACAAGTGTCACAGAAGAGGACATTTTGCGAGATACTGTAAAGTCAAAAGGCCTGACAACAAGTATATGAAGAAAGAAGAGACAAACAAAACCGAGAATAGTAGCGAAAATAGAGCCTTTGCAGTTCGGCAATCTGCATTTAATGTGGAAGAAGAAATGGAAGAAAGTCATGTGCTCAGTGTGTCTTGGAATGATTACTGGATCATGGATAGTGGTGCATCTGCACACATGTCAGATCGAAAAGACTTCTTTTCTACCCTGGATGAGACCTTTAATAGTTCAGTGGTACTGGGTAATGATGAAAGACTTTCTGTAAAAGGAAAAGGAACAGTAAAAATCGAAAAACTGCAAAATGGTGAGTGGCAAAAAGCCACACATGTGTTATTTGTGCCCGCTTTGAAGAAAAATCTATTTTCGGAAGGCGTCGTTACCAGTAAAGGTATGAAAATACTTAAGCAAAGTAGTCATGCTAAGATTTTGGACAGAAGTGGTGTAATTGGGACTGCGGTTAAAGACTCTTTGAATATTTATAAAATGCTGTTTCGTACAGTTGTTAACTCAGCAAATACTGTGGTTGGTGATGGTCTTAAGCTCTGGCATGAAAGACTAGGACATATAAATATTCCCTCGATAAAAGAGATGGTTAAAAAGGGTCTTATAGTAGGAGTGAGCCTAAGTGACATTGAAAATTTCTTTTGCGAATCGTGCTCGTTCGAAAAACAACACAAGTTACCGTTTCCTAAGAAAAATGAACATGTAAAATTAAAACCTGGTGAACGTATTTACAGCGACCTCTGTGGACCTATGAGTGTACCATCAGTATCAGGTGCACGGTATTTTATGCTCTTAAAAGACGAGGGTTCTGGTTATAAAGTTGTGTACTTTTTAAAACATAAATCCGATGCACTGGAGTGTTTTAAAATTTATAGCCAGTAAGTGAAAAATAAATTTGGTTCAGCAATAAAATTCTTGCACGTTGACAATGGGTCTGAGTACTGTAATAAAGACTTTGAAAGTTTATTAAATAAAGAAGGTATCAGTTATGAGTTCATTGCACCGTACACACCAGAACAGAATGGACGAGTGGAACGAGAAAACCGAACGGTGGTAGAGAGTGCAAGATCGATGTTGTTCCATGGTCAGTTACCTAAATATTTATGGGGCGAAGCCGTAAACACAGCTGTTTACATTTTAAATAGAACGCTGACAAGTCAAACTCCTGGAACAACACCTTACGAAGTGTGGACAGGACAAAAAGCATTTTTAGGACATCTAAAAATATTTGGCTGTGATGGATATGCCCAAATACCCGATTTAAAACGAGAAAAGTTGGATGCAAAAAGTATGAAATTAATTTTTGTTGGTTACGATAACAATTCCACGAATTATAGACTTTTTAATTCTATGACAAAGAAAGTGACTATTTCTCGTAATGTTATTTTCAATGAGAGCTCTAGATGTGTAACTCGCATGCCTGAAAACATAAAAATAAAACTTGATTGTGATGACGTCACCGACTACCCAGAAGTAGGTCAAGAAAATGTAGATCAGGATAAGGGGGTAAATGAACTTGAAAATCAACAAAACAAAGAAAATTCACTTTATGTAGATCCCGTAGTGGAAAATCCGTTGGAAGACCTGCCAAGACTAAGGCCAGAAAGACAAATAAGGCCACCAGTCAGATTTGAGGACTATGAGGTAAACTTTGTTGAGACGGACATACCTCTAAGCTATAGAGAAGCCACCAGTTCCAGCAATGCAAGTAAGTGGAAAGAAGCAATAAATGAAGAGCTGGAAGCATTGCAGAAGAACGAGACTTGGAATATTGTAGAAATCCCACCTAATATGAAGCTTCTACAATCTAAATGGGTTTTTAAGGTAAAAAGGTACCCAAATGGAGAAATGTCAAGATATAAGGCAAGGTTATGTGTAAAAGGGTGTGCTCAGAAACAAGGAGTAGATTAAATAGAAATTTTTGCCCCGACTACTCGTTACGATTCAATTAGAACCCTTTTGTCAATAGCAGCAGAAAACTGTTATGAAATTAAGCAGTTTGATGTCAAAACTGCATTCCTTTATGGAAATCTTGAAGAGAACATATATATGCACATACCAGAAGGTATACAAGATGAAAAAACTGACAAGAATATGGCTTGCAAGCTTCAAAAATCATTATACGGTTTGAAGCAAGCACCGAGGTGCTGGAATAAAACATTTCATGGTTTTCTGGCACAATATGGATTCAAGAGATTAGAAGCTGATAAATGTGTATACCAAGGATATGTAAATGAAATAAAAGTCATTTTAGTCATTTTTGTGGATGATGGTTTAGTTATTTCATCACAAAAGGAGGTGAATGAACAAGTTTTGCAAGAACTGCAGAATAAATTTGAGGTTACCGTCAGTGAAGTTGAATATTATGTTGGTTTAGAGGTGACCAGAAATCCAAAAACAGGATCAATCTTTATCAGTCGAAGCAGTTATACAAAACAAATTATATCACGTTTTAAAATGGATGATGCAAAACCTTGCTCAACACCAGTGGAACCTAACACAGATTTTACTTGTATTGACAGTGACTTAAAGCTTGAAGAAGTTGAAGTTCCCTACAGACAAGCCATAGGCTCATTACTGTTTCTAGCAACAGTGACAAGGCCAGATATTATGTATTCAGTGGGAGTTCTCAGCCGATGTATATACAGATAAATAATCAAGAAGCAGATGTATTTACCTAAGGACTTTCTAAAATGGTATTTGAGACATTACGTGAGAAGATAGGACTGACTAACTATGCAATAAAATTAAAGACAGTTAAGGTTAGATAAAATGCTTGTATTTATCTTAATTGAGTACAGTTTTGTTTAAGATTATTATTTGTTAAAAGTTTAAACTTTCCAAAAACTGGGAGTATTGAGGTTATATTGTTTTGTCAAGTTTGTCAAATGTCAAATAATAATCAGCTGTTTGTAAAATAGTAGGTTCAGATGTTTGGTAGTTCTAATGTACAGTATATTTTGTTTCTTGTAACGATGGTAACAGAATAATACATAGTTGAAGAAGTTGTTACTCGTAAGTCGACGTATTATACAAAAATTTGCCTTGTTCGTCTTATTTAAAGTATAAAATAAAAATAACTTCTCAAAAATTACGCTCCATATACTGGGCAGTACGTATTTTGTTAGAGGGTGCATACCTTCAGTTGGAATTATAGGGCTTCCCTTGTTTATTAAGTAATTTAGGAGTTTATAAGTGGTCTTTGCATCGCAGTTGCCTTCTTCTGGAAACGTATCTAAGTATTGGTTAATTTCAGGTATTCTTTCGATCTGGATTTCAGAGATCTTAGTTTTTGATGCTGGAAAGAATAGAAGAAGAATCCTAGAAGAATATCTTCTTCATAGGGTGTTTTGAAGTTTCCTTGCAGGATATTCGGACAATGGTAATGTTTACTGTCGGTACACAAGCCATTTAGAGGTTTGATTAAAATTGTACAATATCTTTAAAGAGCGTGAAAAAATTCCTAATACTTAATTGCTACATTGTGCAAGTAGTTATCTTATAGGCACACGAACTCAAATCAAAATCCAAAAATCATTCCCAAAGGAGCTTCCCAAATGAGCTTTCAAAACCATTCCCAATCCCCCCACTCCCTACCAAATCCACCCACTCTTCACACTACCAATTCCACCCACTTTTCTCCCTACCAAATCCATCTGCTCCCTACCAAATCCCCCCCACTCTTCACCCTAGCAAATCCCCCTACTCCCTACCAAATCCACCCACTCTTCACACTACCAAATCCCCCTACTCCCTACCAAATCCACCCACTCTTCACACTACCTTATATAAATTAAAGCTATAATAAAACAAAATTCACAACAATGTCTTTGGCAGTACAAATATGGTCACTATCCCTGGATAGTATCCAAACCACACCAGATATGGATCCAAAAGTAAATCCCCCCACTCCCTACCAAATCCCCCTACTCCCTACCAAATCCTACCACTCTTATATCAAATCCAGCTCCAAAGGAGCTTTCAAAACCATTCCTCCTACCAGCTTTTATTGCTATAAATTCTCAATATTTACAGTATTTAACACAATTCACAACGATGTCTGTAGCAGTCCCTATTGATTATTCATTGAACAAGAACTAACTATTAATAATGGCATGTCCAACAGCTAGTATAAGGCTTTTGCATATGCAAGGAAAAAACAGTTGATTTACTACCCACCAGTAGCTCAAGAAATATGCTTATTATTTTTAATGTCCTCGAATAATAAAAACATACAATTTAAATATACTCTATTTTATCGTTTTTAATGTCACCTGTATAATAAAAACAATTTAAGTACACGCTGTATTTTTATTAAGTTCTCAATGCCCCCCGTATATGCAATTTAATATAGAGAAGCTCATTTCTCACGTTTTCCAGCGTTCAACGAACGCCTTTCACCTGGCTTTGTTTAAGTAAGTACCCCGCATTATAAAAATGATCAGATGGACGTGCCTATTTCCATACATTTTTGCAGTCTGCCCTATGCGGGATATTTTTAACAGACTTAGATACTGTCATAACTAGAAAAGTAACAGCAGATGCAGGAATTTTTATTTTATAAACGAAATTACCCCGCATTATAAAAATGATCAGATGGACGTGCCTATTTCCATACATTTTTGCAGTCTGCCCTATGCGGGATATTTTTAACAGACTTAGATACTGTCATAACTAGAAAAGTATCAGCAGATGCAGGAATTTTTATTTTACAAACGCAATTACCCTGCATTATAAAAATTTCCGTACATTTTTTGCAGTCCGCTCTATGAGGGACATTTTTAAGAGATTGTAATAAATGACTTAAGCGGGTCCGCCGTAACTAGAAAAGTATAATTAGATTTAGAAATTTAGACTTACAGCTTTATAATGAATTTTAACTTTGAAAACACTACAATTTTCCACAATAAATCTAAGTCACTTTAGCATTAGCACGTTCAAACAATTCAAACTGTATTTTAAAATCAATTTAGGAAACCACGTTCTTTACACGGATTTATAATATATCGGCTCGTAACTGAACTTCACGCACGGAGTCTAAAAATACTTTATGAAGGTCTGTGAATCTGACGTCGAAACCAGTTAAGAAATAATTATAGCCCAGATGTAGGCGGGTTGTTGCGAGAAAAGAATATAATTATGGTTTAATATTAAATTCTCACACGGAATAATAAAAGATTGTTACCGTTATTTTATTTCACAGAATAAGGAATTTAATATTAATAATTAGTAATTATAAGGAATGAAACAAAGGAGCGGAAATCTCTTCCTGCACGATCAGAAATATACTGCTGTCACAACTAATTTTAGTAAGCCGGAAAACCGTTTTTACCCTAAATCTAAACGGTTTAACTCTAATTTACTCTAATAAATTAATTCTTTCCTTTATGCAAAGTGAGATCAATAACTACAAATTTGTCGAAACAGTAACTTTTTTATGAAATATATGATGTTTAGAAAAAGAAAAGTTGGCGTTAGTAGTGGGACTACGTCCATCAGCGGTTCCCACTTATGACCTTGACCTTGACCTTGAGTAACTTTTAATAGTAGAAGCACTAGTATGTGGTGCTGACTCCCCTCCCTCCCCCACCCCTCCCCCCACCTCCCCTAACCGCTCATAATATGACCTTGACTTTTAATATATAAAAGGAGGGAATAAAGCTTGTGATTTTAGAGAAGCACTATGAAGAAGGTTACATTTAACGAAAATATGAATAAAATCCATGTATTGGTTGCATGGAAATTTGCATACACACAAGCAAGGATTAGTAACTACGAGCAGTACGTATTGGATCGCTACCGTTTTCAAAATAGACTTCAATATGCTGAGAAGCTCCTAAAGGATGTTTTGCATGAACATTTTAGAAACAAAATTTACGAAAATCGTTTTAAATAATTTTTGAGTACGACCAATTCAAGGTCATATCCTCCCACCTCACCCATGGGGCTTGACTTGAGTGGGGAATATCTATAAATGTATACGCACACGGTTTCTGAAACATTAGTTGCTAGAAATATGATTCAAAAACGAAAGCTGGTTGGTGGCAGAAAATCGGTGAAAAAATTTAAACAAGAAGACAGAAGCAGATGCCCTGTTTGTTTATATTCCATGAGAAGAGAAGAAATTTGCACACCAAATTCGTGCACACACAAATTTTGTATAAAGTGTTTAACAGAGTGGTCGAAAACCAACGCACATTGTCCTCTTTGCAGAAGATTCTATTTCTCAATTGTTTTAAAAGAGACTAAGGAAAAGATTCTTGTGAAGAAAAATGACAGTACTGATCAAGCTCTAGTGATATTGTTGTACATAAGTGACATGATGAGAAGTAAATAAAACCATGTTGTTAAATATAAAGTTTTTTTATTTTTATTATATTACATCTTTTTTTAATATCCAAGAATTGTGTGATTTGTCCATTCCCAGCCATTTAACATACACTTTATTTCCCTTTCTTCTTAGCACCTTTTCCACGAGATACACGTTTGAATGTTTGACTTTCTGCAACTCCGGTTCATAAAAACTACCTAAAATTAGTTCATTTTTGTCATCTGTCAGCAGATATGTTCTTGGATTGGTTAATTTAATTTCTTTAATTTGAAAGATTTCATTTGACCAATTTGGTGTATATCCCTTTTGGAAAGCCTCCCTGTATTTACTTATTCGAACAAAATCCCCTTGTTTAAATTGTGATTTTCTGGGGTCAATTGTCTTTATATTATTATAAGCTGATTTTAGAACATCTTTTTCATTTTCTTCATTTATATCTATAGGTTTTAATCCTGTTGTTCTATGTTTAGTCGTATTATACTTAAAAACAATATTATTTAAGATATCCAACCATTTATAATTTCCTTGCAAGCTAAACTGTTTCCACATGAGAGTTTTTAAAGTTCTGTTGACCCTTTCAACAATACTTGCTTTCACTGTGGAAAATGTACTGTAGTGATTAATGTTATATGTTTCCATTAATTTATTAAAGTTTTTGTTGAAAAATTCTCTTCCTTGATCTGTATGTATGTTAGTTGGAGGCGTTTTCGCAAGCTTTAAAATTTTTTCCATAGCTAAAGTTACTTCCTCAGCAGTTTTTCTTTTAACAGGTTGAACCCAAACATATTTGGAAAATGTGTTTATAACAACTAAAATATATCTATATCCTTTATTTAGTTTTGCATAAGGTATCATTTCCACCAAATCTGCTTGCCATAAATCGTTTAAATTTTTAATAATAACCCGTCGTCGTCTAAAATTTTTTCTAGCAGGTTTATGTAACTCGTTGACTAGATCTTCCTTGATGTTGGTTTGTTTACTCATGACTTCTAAATGTTTAGTTTGTTACTTCTACAGGACATTTTATTAACAATTCGCCATAAAAATCTTCTAAATGACTACCGTCAGGACGATGAAAAGACAGAACATCTCCTTTCTTTAACCGAATACCTACAGGGTCAGTGATCTTTTTTCCATTAATTTTTAAGAAAACATATTTTTTTGGATACTCTGCCCCAATTATAGTAGCAGATTCCATAGGAAAAACATATGTAATTCGTTTGTCTTGTAATAAATGGTAAACTCTATCGGATAGAGAGTAAATTCCCATGAAGGGTAACACCAAATTATACCAAAGTTTAACTGCACTAAGGTCAACAACTTTTATAATGTTATGTTCTTCAGATGAAAATTTATTATCCTTGCCAAAGATGTGGGAACCAAACTTGTCAATAGACATGGTTGTTGCCAGCGGTAGAATAAGGAATAAACATGTGAGAATTAGTATTTATTTAATTATTTTTGCTTCTCTTAGTTCTTCTAAAATCGATATTATTTCATTTTGATGACCAGTATGTCCTGCCATTTGCGATGACATCAACAATTTCAATCTATCTATGATTTCGTTTGGATCGTCATAATAAACGTAATCTAATTTCTTTTTTGATAAATTTAACATAGCTCCCCCCTTTCCACTTTTTGTAGACAGATTTCTTGTAGAACGAGGTCTTTGTGGAGGCAACAAACGTGAAGTGCTTGGTAGTACTGCACGATAACCTGTCTCTGTTGTGCTTCCACGTTTTAATATACCTTTTTGTAATAAGTAAGGTTTAACTATTGTCAAGTATTTAATGTCGGTCGAACCTTGAATTTGACTATTAGGATCAAAATTTCGTCTATATGCATTTGTCCTATTCAAAACATCCATATAATTTTCCATATCATTTGATGTATGACCAACAGGTTCTTTTTTAAAAAGAAGCTCATACAATCCAGGTGTTCCCTCATACAACTCCTTCAACTTTAAAATCTTTTCCTATGAAATCCACCACAGAATTAGCAATCTTATATTTATCTGCATCAACATCATGGCTAAACCCATATTTGTTATCAAATTTACCTTCCGTGTCTTTTATTAGCCCATCCACGAAAGGTCTTAGAAGTGAATGATATGCTTCCAAATATTCTTCATAAGCAGGTGTTCTTGTTTATTCTAAAACATCTTGTCGCAATTCACCTATAGTTGGTTCAATTGTTGTTTCAGGGCTTGATTCTCCTGACTGTTGCGAATCTTCCCCAAATACTTCATCATCTCCTAAAAGTGAGGGCATGTGCGTTGAAAGATATTTACTATATGCATTTGATTTCCTTTGATTGATCTCTGGCGTAGGAAATTGAAATTTTGGGGTCGAAACTAATTGTGGTGAATATACTTCTTTTTTAATGAACGGTTCTGTTTTAATTGTCTGAATTAACTCATGCAAAGGTTGAGTTATTGGTTTAAATTCTTTTTCCATACGAATTTCTTTATCAGATAAATCTGATTTTAAAGCTTTATACTTTTGTCTAACAGCTTGTCTAGTTTTTACCAACTCTTTCGCCGTTTTTTCATCCATCTTTACAAAAGGTAGGTTGTATACTAGAAAATTATCGTTTTGTCAGAGAGTTATATAGTGGAAATAAAATTATCAAATCCTTTTCTGTAGCGACCAACATTTAATTCACAGTCTTTATCAATAACGACAAAGTCATATTTATGTTTCCAACACATTGAACACAAGTTTTTAAACTCTTGAAAGCTCATGTCACCATTTACATGATCATCATATATATGTTTCAAGTTTGTAGCATCCTGTTGAAAAATTACCAAGAGGTTTGCATTATCACGTATAAGTTGTTTAGGGATTGATGAATATGTTTGACACAAATAAAAACAATCTGTATTTTTATGACGTCCAAAACAAAAATAATCCCTCATAAGACTTTGATCAGTGCATACTATATCATCAAATATAATCAGTGAGTTTGGTTTTATTTCAGTGGGTGAAACAATATCCTCAGCGTTCGATGATTCAAAATAACCAATAAACTTTAGTGGGGCAAAAAGCCTTTTTAGATATTCATATTTTGATTGATATAAGGATTTTGAGTACACATATATATTTTCAAATCTTAATCCATTAGCGTGTGTTATAAGAGAAATCATAACATTTGTCTTCCCACAACCCGATGGTCCTACTATTAAACATCTTTTACAGTTTCCACCAAATAATTGTCCATGTTTTCGATAATTATCATGACATAAATCAAAATTTTTTATCGGTAAAGAAAAATCTTGTTTTTTGATCTTCATTGTTTGAACATCGCTATTTAAGTACGGTTATTTGCGTTTTAAAATCATTTATATATAATGATTAGACATAATAATGTCATTCACTGTGTGGAAGGACAGAGAACAGGTAGTGGTTTATTAAATACTCTTATTAATAAATTACCAGTAGAGCTCCATATTCCTTCTTATAACTTTTGTGGACCTGGTACAAAGTTAAATAAAAGGCTTGCTCGAGGTGATAAGGGAATTAATTTATTAGACGAAGCTTGCAAAGAGCACGATATAGCATATTCGGAATATTCCGATTTAAAAAACAGAAACGAGGCAGATAAAGTATTAGCTAAAAAGGCATTTAATAGATTCAAAGCTTCTGATTCAAATCTAGGCGAAAAACTGTCATCCTTGGCTGTGACCGGAATCATGAAAGCAAAAACAAAACTCGGCATGGGAATAAGAAAACGGAAACAAAAACGCAAGAAAGGAGGTCAAATATCTTTTAACCAAGTCGTAAGAAAAGCACGTAAAGAGCTAGCTGGGAAAAAATTTGCTAATATAAGAAACGCTACCGGCACTGCTTTGTCATCAATTAAAAAATTAAAAATAAAAGAACCTAAACAAAGAATTATTCCAATTCCAAAAACTGGTGGAATTTTACCTTTAATACCTATTTTTGCTGGTTTATCTGCTCTAGGAGCCCTAAGCGGGGGCGCTGCTGGCATTGCCCAGGCAGTAAATTCCACCAAAAATGCACAAAAGAAGTTAGAAGAGCAAACAAGACACAACAAAGAAATGGAAAAAATATCAATTGGAAAAGGTCTTTATTTAAAACCATATAAGAAAGGGTGTGGTCTATATTTAAAACCATATTCAAAAAACTGTTAAATTTGCTACCTCGCCGACCTTTGACAAATATAGATTTATTAAAGTACGCGAAAATATTAAAGTTGCTACATTTTAGAGGTGTCTTTATGAGAAACAAAAAAACCCAAAAAAATAAAAAAATATGAAACAGGTATTATAAATTTAGATGACGATATGGGGGAAGGCACTCACTGGACAGCGTATGTTAAAAATAATAATAACATAATTTACTTTGATAGTTTTGGCAATCTACGACCACCAAATGAAGTTATAACTTATTTCTATAGCGATGGTAGCAACAACAATATTAAATATAACTATGATAAATATCAATCTTTTAATACCTCAACTTGTGGACAGTTATCCTTACAGTTTATTTATAATAATACGTAATTGTGTTTCCATTTTATTCTTATTACGACCATCATGTCGTTTACTATAGCTCTTTCCGCAAATTCAGCTATACTTCAAGCAGATTTCCATCCACCTATTTACTTAGATCCTAACACTTCCTACGTTGTCGGACTTACCAACTTTGAAACTTTTAATGCAATACCAAATATTGATAAAAGTAATAATAAAGTATATTTTGGAAAAAATAATGAGTTTTTAACAATTCCTACGGGAAGTTATGAAATGGACGATGTTAATAAATATTTACAGAGTGAATTTCAAAAAAGAAATATTTCGTTTCACCTCTATGCAAATAACAACACATTAAAATCAACAATAAAGTCTACTACAGATATTATTTTTAAAGATGGAACAATAGGAAAACTTTTGGGTTTTAATAAGGGCATTGTATCTGGTGATGGAGTTCCAAGAACATCGCAAAATCCAGCAGAGATTATAAAAGTTAATTCTCTATGCATAGACTGCAGTATCGCAGAAGGTTCCTATCTGAACGGAAAGCCAGTACACATTATTCATCAGTTTTTCCCTAATGTTAGCCCTGGATTTAAAATAATAGAAAGTCCTCAAAATATTATTTATTTTCCTGTTACAGTAAAAGTTATAGATAAAATAACAATAAAGGTAATAGACCAAGATTTAAATATTGTTGATTTTCGAAACGAAACTGTAACAATAAGGTTGCATATAAAAGAAGTATAATGGTTATCCTTTATAATAGAAAAACCTCCAATTTACCCACAAAAATTAATAAAAACTATAAGAAGACTAAACACCGTAAACCAAAGATTAGTAGAAAGAGAAACACACAAGGGATAACACCTGAAAATATAAGCTTTTTGAAATCTCTAGGTTTAAAGGTTTTAGTATAATGGATATCCTTAACGTAGCAGAAGGTCTTTTCATAGATAATTCAATTGTGCATTCCGAAGTTCATGGTTATGAACCATACCTACCTACTAAATTGGGAAATAATGATGAAATTATAATACCTGTTCATGAAGTAGACAAGTATACTCTTCCTTCCGAAAGCTTTCTTTACATAGAGGGTAAACTAACAAAAGACAATAATACCATCTCAAATACATTAAAATTGATAAACAATGGGATTGCATTCCTTTTTAAAGAAATGCGTTATCAACTAAACGGCGTTACAATAGATTCAGTTAGAGATGTTGGGTTAACTTCAACAATAAAGGGATACTTGTCATATAATAAAAATGAGTGTAATAAACTTAAAAACGCAGGCTGGTTTCCTATGGAATCTTCACAAGTTGTTGATGCAACAACAGGATTATTCAATGTTTGCATTCCGCTTAAATTCTTAATGGGTTTTTTTGAAGACTACAAAAAAATTATTTTAAATGCCAAACAAGAACTTATTTTAGTACGCGATACTTCCGACAAAAATGCAACAATTAATACTGCAGACGAAAATCCGAAAATTGAGCTTACAAAGCCAACTTGGAATATACCTCACATTTCAGTAGCTATTCCTCAAGAATTGGCATTATCTAAAATAATTAATAAGAATACTGATATAATAATTGCTTTCCGGAGTTGGGAACTGATTGAATATCCGGAATTATTAAAAACTAATCGTCATAACTGGCCTGTCAAAACATCTACGAAAGTTAATACCCCACGTCATGTAGCAATTGCTTTTCAAAAAGACTTAAGGGATAAATCAACTACTGATATGTCTCTATTTTCCAACGTTAAATTACGAAACATCAAAGTATTTTTAAACTCTGAGAGATATCCCTACAACGATCTATATTTAGACTTTGCTAAGAATAAATTTGCATCATTATATGAAATGTTTTCACAATTTCAAAAATCTTACTATGGATTAACACCTGAACCCATTTTTTCTCCAAAGGAATTTAATACTTATGCCCCTATCGTATATATCGATTGTTCACATCAGAAAGAATCAATTGAATCCGGACCTATTGTTATGAGAGTTGAGTTTGAATTACATGATGATCTTAAAGACAAAATATGTGCCTATGGTCTTATTATGCATGACAAAGTATTTAGCTACAATCCATTAACCAAAAATGTTAGACAACTTTAAAGCGCATGCGTAATATTTTATATAAATCATTGCTCTACTATTCTTTCCTACCATTATGGGTGAAGAACTGGAACTTCGAGTGTCCTACTTTTTAGAAGAGCTGAAAAAATTAAAACAACAACTACAAGAATATTCTGACAAGAAATCTATGATTAAACAATTCTCGCTTATTAAATTATATATATTGCCAAGATGTCATCAAGTTCGGATAGTGGTTATTCCAGTGACGACGAGCAGGCAGTTGCACCAAATGCGCAACATAGGAGTGTACGCAGGCTGCGTAGGTTGAGACCTAGATATTGCATCGTGCAATCCTACGTAAAATGTTGGTCGTGCAGCTTGTGTATGCACTGCTATTGTCTTATTATGCATGAGAGAGTATTTAGTTACAGTCCATTATCTAAAAATGTTAGACAACTTTAAAGCGCATGTCTAATAGTTTATATAAAATCAATGCCCTACTATTCTTTCGTACCATTATGGGTGAAGAACTGGAACTTCGAGTATCCTACTTTTTAGAAGAGCTAAAAAAATTAAAACAACAACTACAAGAATATTCCGACAAGAAATCTATGATTAAACAATTTTCGCTTATTAAATTATGAGGTTACTAATTGTTGATGTGCAAGGATTTAATATAGAAAATAAGAAGTTTATTCCCAAAGAACTGGCTGCCTATGATGGAAGCAAGACTTGCCACTATGTTTTTAAAGCACCATTTGATCTCAAATACCTGCCGCCTGACTTACACAACACCAGTACCCGTATGTCGAAGTTGTTTCTTAAGCAGAGTGACCACTGATGATAGGGGTTTCATCTTCTTCTTCTTGCCAGCACCCAACTTGCGTTTTACCTTCATAGCGTTAGTTACTAACCACGCTGAAGCTTTTTCACCAAAACTGGAATCGTTTGCCTTTACTCGCCCCCCAAGCTCGGTTCTCCAACACTCGATCGGCTCGATGTCTTTGTTCCAACTCTTTAGACTTTGCGTATTCGATATCGTGATCGCGACAAGCACTATCCAATTTATTCTTTGGTCGATCACCTCGAGCCAACCGCTCTTGAAGTTTGGTTCCAGGTCCGCAATAGGAATAACCGGGTAAATGAAGCTCGAACGGGAGCTTGTTGATAGCTGTATTTAACACACCTGCACCCTGCAGAGTCTTCATTCGTAATGAAGCCCTGGGAGGGTATAGAGTAGTATTTATAGAGATGCGTCAAGAGAAACAGAAACTCAAAATCCAAGTTTATAATTGCGATATGAAAAAAGTAGCAAACATGGTCAACTTTTGCCTTCTACAATTCGAGCGTTAATATGTGGTCCGAGTAATTGTGGCAAAACCAATGTAATGATTAGTCTTTTGATTGATGAAAATGGTTTAAAATTCGATAATGTGTACGTGTATTCCAAATCTCTGCAGCAAGACAAGTACGACTTTCTTCAACAGGCTATGAAACATTCCCGTTTAGACTATTTCGGCTACAGCGATAATGATGAAGTTCTAGATCCTTCCAGTGCCCGACCTCACTCTGTATTCATATTTGATGACGTAGCATGTGAGAAGCAGGATAAAATACGTAATTATTTTTGTATGGGCCGACATCATGCGATTGATTCATTCTATTTATCGCAAACTTACTCGAAAATACCTAAACAGCTGGTTCGTGACAATGCCAATGTATTAATTTTATTTAAGCAGGACGACTTAAACTTGAAACATATCTACGACGATCACGTTAATACAGACATGACATTCGATGCATTTAAACATATTTGCTCCGAATGTTGGAAGGATCGGTATGGGTTCCTAGTAATGGTGAAAGACAATGATATTGCTAAAGGCCGATATCGTAGCAAGTTTGATACATATATCATACCCTAAACCCTCGAGACTCAGTGTGACACTTGACGTTCTAGAAGCTAGATGTGTTAAGTCTCGAGAAACAGGGTCTGGTTAGGAGTTGTTTTAGCTGTTTCCTAGCTATTTTTCCCGAACAGGGTCTGTTTTTTAGCTGTTTTTTTTCCAGAACAGGGTCTGTTTTTTCCAGAACCGGGCCTGTTTTTAGCTGTTTTTCCCGAAACTGGGTCTGTTTTTTAGCTGTTTTTCAAGAACAGGGTCTGTTTTTTTAGTATGTCTACCCCCATGAGCCAGCTCGATAAAGACGTTAAACGTAGGATTATCCAAGCTGCACGAACAATAAGAAAGAAGTATTTAGCATTAAAGTTGGAGCGAGGCGAAGAAGATGTAGTTCTTAATAAATTATTAATGCCGATTACCGATCCTCTGAATAAGCTTGTGAGTGCTTCCGCCGCCACTGCAAAATCTAAGAAACGTAAGATTAAAGGGGAACAGAGTGTTGGTGTAAAACCCAAAGTTAAACCACCCATAGTAACTCGAGAAGTGAAACCTCCTGTACAATTTTTAACCGAGGAAACTCACTACGGGGATGATGCTGCTGATGATGATGATGTGTTTGAAGAACCAGCTCAGGATCCTGCGACACAATCATCGCAACACATAAGAAAGAATTTTGAAGATTCTCTTCAAAAATCTGAAGTGTTTGAGACTTTTATCGAGCAGTATCCGACGATTGCTCAAGAATATCTGAAACTATATTGGTCGCACTCTGCCGAAATAGATGCTAACAGCCTGAAATATGATTTGGTGACTGATTCTTGGAGCTTAGGTTCAGAACCGGTTAATTTCTTAAAGAATGGTGATATTCAAGTTGGCCCCCTTACGTATAAAGGAATTCTGGGACTATACGATTTATTGTTTCTCAAGGTTCCCCAATTTAATACCGCTGCCGATGAAGAACAATACAAAGATATTTTAAAGCGAACAGATTTATACTTGAAAGACAATGGTCAGTTGAAAGGTAATAGAGCCCACAAATACAATGCCATTGTGAAACCACTAATTTCGAAAGGTTCTACCAGTAAAATTCCTTCGCCCGGGGTTAAAATAGCGACCAGAACGCGGTCTGCGAAATCCGGATCTGTGAAATCCGGATCTGCCTTAATGGAATACAACGAAAAACCCAAAGAATATGTCTACTATGATGACGTAAATGAGCTGGTTGACAGGTTAAAAAAGCTAGACGCTTCCAATCAGGTTGGCAACAATAATAACATGAACGAGATTTGGGGCATTTTGCACGAATTGGAACACCTTGGAGTAATTGAATTCTATAAATAAGTTTGTTAAAGCTGTTATGCCTTAGTACCGCAGTAATCATGAATAAGTTTGGACGTTCCTTGCCCACGTCGTCTAATCAGAAAAGAGTGAGAGTGTTGCAAGCACCCAACTTGATCACTCTTACAAAAGATGGTGATTACAATATTCGAGATCATCGGCTTTATAACGTCAAATCACCAACAGATGTCGCTGATGCCGTAAATAAAAAGTTTGTAGAGAGTAGGCTAACTTCACTTTCTACTACCATTGATAGATCGTTGAATGATAAAATACAAGTATCCCACTTGGAGATGCTGAGACAAGTAAATGTGTTGGAACAAAAAGTAAACAACTCTATCGGTAGTATTGTAAAGCAAATGGAGACCTTTACAAAAACTAATAAGGATTCTGTAGACTCAGTATCCGACCAACTTAAGCTACTTGACAGCAAATTAAAGAGCGAGACTTTAATTTTGGATACAAACCTGGATCGCCTATCTACCCAATTCAAGGACCTCGAAAAACGCCTAAAAGTTTACACAAATACGACTATTCGAAATGCTCTCAAACCCATCGGTGTTGATATGAAAAAGATTCGTGAAGAACTCTCAAAATTATTACAAACAGTTGATTTGCTAAAGAAAGGATCTTCCCATCCACCAACTATCTAAAATGTAGACGTATATAATTCGTTATCTTGCTGCAGAACCTCATTCTTTGGGAAATAATGGCTAAGGGCATTACGAAGGCTAGAGAACAAGTTGTTAAGGAACTACATAAACCAGCTAGAATCAAATTTAAACGTCGCAGATTTATCCAGTATGGTTTAGATGATACGTTTGCCTCCGATCTTGCTCAACTCGATCAGTACACTCGTGAAAACAAGGGATTTAAATACATCTTGGTTGTAATTGATTGTTTTTCAAAATTTCTCTGGACCAGGCCTCTAAAGTCAAAAAATGCTCAGGATGTGACTAATGCAATGGATCATATACTCAAACAGTCTCGAAGGATTCCGAAAAAGCTGGTGACAGATAATGGGAAAGAGTATTACAACGCTAGCTTTCAAAGTCTTATGAAGAAGCATGGCATACATCATTACAGTACCTTTAGTATTTTAAAGGCTTCTATTGCTGAACGAGTAATTCGAACGCTCAAAGAACACTTGTTTAAGTTGTTTACCTTGAATGGTAATCATAAATGGATCGACTTGTTGGAACAAGTTACAAATACTTACAACAACACCAAACATCACACAATCCGCATGAAACCGAAGGATGTTAGCAAGAGTAATGAGAAGAAAATATTGGACTCTGTTTATAGTCGTTTAAAGGTTGTGGGAAAGCAAAAATTCAAAGTTGGTGACATTGTTCGCATCAGTAAGGCTAAGCACGTGTTTGAAAAGGGTTATGTACCTAATTGGACCACTGAGTTGTTTAAAGTATCTCAGGTGAAGATTACCAATCCTACAACTTATTTGCTAGAGGATACGAGCGGTCAACCCATTAGTGGCGGATTCTATGAAGAAGAATTGCAAAAAACCAAACAATCTGACGTATTTCTTATTGAACAAGTTTTGCGTAAAAAGGGCAAAAAGATGTATGTCAAATGGCTTGGGTTTGATAAGTCGCATAATAGTTGGATCGATATGGTTAAGGATGTGGTTTAAGTCCGATCTCTGTACAAATAGTCAACATTTTCCGGTTTTCGTCAGTTGAAATCATGCCGTATTGCAAGGAGTGTAATACTGAAATTTTATCTCGTAGAGCTCATAACCGTACCACAAAACATAAGCAGCAATGTAGTGAGACCTTGTACTCTCATGTAAAATTAGTTCGAACTGCTTTTAAAAACCGCATACTAACTTACCATCTGACAAGTGACTTACATTCGACTGATGTTAAGCAATATTTAGAAGATCTCAAAGATACGGTTATTACTCTACTCACTGATCCTTTAAAGACTTATCCCCAGCTTAAAGTTAATATGGAGCTATATGGTCGTTATCTGTTGGCATCCACACAAGAACAAGACATAAAATCTTTTAATACAAAATTTAGTGTTATTTCTCCCAGCACTAATTTGGAGGACTTTTACAGCGAATATCAGATCTCTCTAGTGAAAAAAGCTTCCGAATTTACCGAGATGGGAAGCGGATGGGCGTTATCCAAACTGCTGTTTCTCGAACTTAACATCAATAAATGTGGAGTGGGGGTATAGTTTCCTCTACACTCATACTAATCCTAATGCGTTGGTTGACGTCACTATTTTAGTGCGAACCATGGCTAGTAAAAGTTGTACCGCTGCTGCTGTTGCTCCAGAGGTTCCAGAAGAAGAAGAAGACGATAGTTCCCAAAGCTCATCCCCCTATTGGACTTATCTAGACAGTAATGATTCTCCGAAGTAATAGAGAAATTCGCAAGGAGAATAAACTCTTGGGTGAATTTTACCATACTACTGGTAATTTTACAGTAATTGTGGGCCTCAGTGTTGCCAGGGGGATGATACCAAGTGTTAAGCTAGTTCCCACAACGCCTGAACATCAACCAGTCTCCCTCAGTCATTCTGATTGGATCGAGTTTTTGGAGATCATTGACAAGATGTTTGAAGATATTGATGGAAGTATGACAACAACGCTGACGTCGTCATCGGAAAATTTTACCGTATCCAGTGCTATTCTTTTAAACGAGCGAATATTTCGACTTGGAAGCAATGATGTAACTTTAACGTTTTCTTGTAATGATATAAATTCTATTGTTAGCATTAAGCATTTAATTAACTATAGATTAGAATTAGTTAAACGTTTACAATTTAGAACCTATTATGATGATACTTTACAGTATGCTCAATGTTTTGTTGATATTAAGGAAAACTTTTTTCAAATTGTAACCAATCTGTGTAACTTAAACCCGTCTGAACAAAGTTATTACATGCTGGAATTATTGCATTACAACCAGCAAAAATTGTTAGATGACTTTGATAAAATGTATAAGTATACTGATGATTCATAATACTAATAAATAGTTTAAAGCTCAAGGTTCTTTTCTTTCTCCTTCTCGCTCTCTCTCTCTCTCTCTCTCTCTCTCTCTCTCTCTCTCTCTCTCTCTCTCTCTCTCTCTCTCTCTCTCTCTCTCCTCTCTCTCTCTCTCTCTCTCTCTCTCTCTCTCTCTCTCTCTCTCTCTCTCTCTCTCTCTCTCTCTCTCTCTCTCTCTCTCTCTCTCTCTCTCTCTCTCTCTCTCTCCTTTCCTCCTGCCCCTCTCTGTTTCTGCTATCACTAATAAATACA